>VDFB02035569.1:84680-144268 GCA_007258455.2 Sequoia sempervirens | reverse complement strand
GAGAAAAGGCCTATAGAGAAACCAATAGTGACCTTCATCATTTCCATTAAAAGGTGTTGTATACTTCTCCTAACAATATACTCATAGGTTTTGGATTGGGTTATGATTCTCATAATCCTTCACAACACTCAAGGGCACAATGGTCACAAGGTATAATCGAAAATATTCAATACCAACGTATCAACAAACATTGGTTCACATCGGGTTCACAAAAAGTGTAAGAGAGGGGGACCAACCACATTCAAGGCCCCAGGTCATGGTGAGCCAAGAGTGGAAGGCTGCCCTCACTTACCTTAGATTAAAGGGGTATAGGAGATGTGATGAGAATGATGAGGGACTATAAGGTCCTTCAACCACTTTGCATACCTAAAAATGCCCTCACTTACCTTAGATTAAAGGGATGTTAGGAGATATGAGATGATAATGATGAGGACTATAAGGTCCTTCAACCACTTTGCATACCTAAAATTTGGAATGGGACTAGGTGAGTCTATTTTTTAGGTTCAACACTGTGCCTCAGGAAGCTCTCTTCCCAAGGACAAAAGTGTGGTTTTGGGATGTCAACATGGCGCATTAGTGTCTCTCAGGTGTATTGGCATCTGTATGACTAGAGGACTAAGGAGACAAGGTTAAACAGAAGAAAATAGACTAATGATCTAGTTGATTACTTCCAAAGTGCCAAAATAAAGTTATGAAGTAGGCAATATATGAATGAAAATGATAAAATAAGTACACAAGAGTTAGGGTGGCAAGAATGATCTCACAAAGGTACTCATTCACCAGCTAGCTCCAAGAATACTTCCACCTACACATAATAAAGAGGAAGGTTGTTGGGTGGGTGTATAGGAGCCTACTTCAGTCAAACCCTCGTTTTGGTGTTTCCACCTCCACGAACAACCAAGTTTGCAACAATGGAGAAATACATGATACAGAAGGAAATTAAGTAAAGAACACAAAAGCACTACAAAACAATGTTATGCTACTCAACCAAAACATACAGGAGAGGAGTAGAAAGCTTACCACCTCCACCAAGAGCTCACTAGCTAATGGAGGAGAAAATAAGAGGACTCAAGCCTCTGCTCCAATGGTGTTTGTTCCACACTTTCTCTATGGAGTTGATGGAGTGTTTTTGTTGCTACTATGGAGTGCAAAGTGTTGCTTGAAGGCTGAAAGTGAATGCTATAATTCTTGGAGAATGCTTGGAGAAATTGTGTAGGAATGTGAAGAAGAAGATAAAATGCATGAAGGAGTGAATTTGAAGTAGAGAATGAAGAAAACAGCCATATTCAATTTTCTTATTCAGAAAGGCCATTACAAATCAACCTCCAATGGGAAGTGTAATGCCTTTGTAGGCTTCAGACACAGGAATCTACCAAGGACATAAGTGTGCCACATGAACGTCTGTGCACCGTATGGGCATCCCAAACATTTATTCCTTTCCCAACACATAAAATGAAATCCAAGTGGAATGAAGGCAGTGGGCTTAGGTGGAATTTATCCTTTGAATTTAGTTTTCTAAAGTGAGAAAGGGTAAAAGGGGAATTTGCATTAGGGGTGAAAATTCGCTCCTATACACCTCCTAAGCCTTTCAATTGCTTCCCAAAAAATATCCTCCAAAGAAATTTAAAAACCTAGGAATATGCAAATCAAGCAATGCCCTTGGAGTGTAGAAACATTATTCTTCAAATTATCCAAATTAATATTGATAATTGAAGATCCTTCGAAAGCAACCAAGCATACTACATTATTTTTCTCTTGGAAGTTTTATTTTCTTCTTCCCCATCACTATGATTGATACATTAATTTCTCTTTTACAAACTAATAATTCAAAACCATATCCAAATAGTGTATCTCTAGATGAATAGGAGGGGTAGTGGCACTCCCTCCTCTTTGTAAAATTCCATTATAGAAAAGAAAAAGTATATCAAAAAGAAAAATAAAACACCAAAAATTTTCTTTCTATAAATTTTATTTTAAGATTTTAGTTATGATTTTCATTTAACCTTATAAATGATTGGAATGAAGAATACCTTTGGATCCTTATTTCTTTAGTTTCTTCTAGTTTGAAGGCTACTTGCAATAGTGGTATAATCTTAGACAAAAATGGTAATATTCATAGAATCCTATACATATAAATAGAAGAGTTTCACAATCAAGGGTCTAAGACCATTCAAAATATTTCACACACAATATGATGCTTTAAGGGAGGGGAAAAAAATAATTCCACACAAATTATACAATAAGTAGGTTGACCAAACCCATGAAAATGTCTTAAAATTTCAATGGCCTCCTTAAGGAACCAACAATTTTCTTAAAGGCATATGTAGACGAAAAATATTAAGTAAGAATATGCATCTCAATTCAAACTACATAATTATGATTTCCTTCTATGAATCAAAATCCACATGCCAATGCTTCATAAAAGATCCACATTCTAATAGAAATAAGGACCAACTCCAAAAAATCTATCTCTATTAGATTTCTTGGAAAAAACTACTATGAATACCCTTTAGCACAATAACTTATTTCTTATTCCCCCTAGGCTAAGTTCAATTCTTGTCCAAATAAATATTTTTCCATTGAAAAATTAGGAATCAACAAATCAATATATGCCCTTGTAATGTAGAAAATTTAGTCTTGAACTCATCCAAATTTAGATTTATAATTGAAGATCCTACAAAAGCAAGCATGCATACTACATAGTTTTTGACTTGGAAGTTCTACTTTCTTCTCCCCAACCATTGTGATTGATGCATTATTTTATTTTTTACAAACTAATAATCAAAAACCATATGCAACTAGTGTATCTCTAAATGAACAATATGGGAAGTGACACTCCCTCCTCTTTGCAAAAATTCATTATGAAAAGGAAAAAAAGAAAAAATAAAAATAAAAATCCAAAAGTCTTCTTTCTACAAATTTTATTTTAAGATCTCATTATGATTTTCCTTTATCCTTATAAATGACTTAAATATCAATACCAATAAAATACACAACTTTTTTAAAAATAAAAATAAATTGTCTATTGATCTTAGGTATGCAAGATTGCTAGAGTACAACTTGGGAATTTAAAAGGATAGAATTAAGAGATAAAATGGTAAAATTGATTTTTTTGTTTTAAATATACAATTAAGAAAATAATAATTTCACAATATCATTAAATTACACAATGTTTTCAAATCATAATCAATAAATTGCATATTACATTATTTGTCACCTCGAAGTTCTATTTTCTTCTTCCCCCCACTATGATTGATACATTAAATTTTTTGTACAAACTAATAATCCAAAACCATATCCAAGTAGTGCATCTCTAGATGAACAGGAGGGACAATGCCACTTCCCCCCTCTTTGAAAAAGGTCCTCATAGAAAAGAATAAAAATAAATAAAAATAAAAAATGCCAAAAATCTTCTTTTTACTAATTTTATTTTAAGATCTTATTTATAATTTCACTTTATTCTTATAAACAATAGTGGGGAGACTAGACCTTGTGACCTCTGCCTCCAACAATCAATACCAATAAATTACACAATTTATTCAAAAAAGAAAATCATAAATACATATGGGAAGATCATTTAAGAATTTAGAATAAAATCTCTAGTGATCCGAAGTATGCTAGAATACAATTTGATAATTTAAAATGATAGAAATTAAGAAATAAAAAGATAAAATTGAGTATTTTATAATTTCATAATATCAATAAATTAGACAATATTATCTGGTTGGGGCACGGGGACACCCCTGTAGTATATAAAAATAAAAATATACAATTTTATTCAAAAGAAAATTCATAATTATATATGGAAAAATCATAAGATCAATAAATTGTAATAATTTTAAAAATATATAATTACATATAAAAGATCATAATATCAACAAATTACACACTGAAAAAAATCATAACTACATATGGGGAGACCATTAAAGAGTTTAAACTTAAATAATTTAAGAAAGTAGAAATTAAGAAATAAAAAATGTAAAATTGTGTTTCATATGCAGATACTAAGAAAATAATAATTTCATGGTGAACATAAACTGACGGTTCGAATTATAGCACCTTAAGTCTAGGAATCTTATTCCCCACTGACCAACAATAATAATCTGTCTATGCGTAAAGTTGATTGTGCAAAAAGAACCAGGAGTTGTGAGTGGAGAGGATTTGCTGGTGCTGCCTACTCTTGCCTTCCTTAACCAAGGTAAAAACTTCTCTCAACATTCTGTGTTTTCCCTTTTTTCAAATTCTGTGTTTTCTCTTTTTTCAGTCATGTGTAATATAGTTAGGAAAGTTTCAGGATTCAATTGTGTTGTTTATTTAGATTGATATTTCAAATCACATTCAGTGATTTATTATCAGAAAGAGGAGAATCACTGAATGTGATTCGAAATGTCGATCTAAATAAACATACACAATTGAATCCAAAAACTTTTTAAACTAAATTTCATGAACTGTGGAAAAATTATACCTACCATGTATAATATAATTTGTATGACAGAATTAAAGACATCGTCAAACAAGAACAATCTGAACACAATTTCGAAGCAACACTGGTAGCAGAACTCAGCATTTGAAAATGGAGAAAGATCAGTCTCCTCTCTCACTGACATCAAGACCACCAACAAGAAATGAGCTTTTAGATAGAGCATTCAACCTTCTTTTAGAGGCTCTAGAATGTTTAGAGCAGGCTTATACAGAGACCACTACTTGTACTCATTCCTCGCCCACTGTAAACTCTGATAACAACAAAAAGAAATGACTATTACGAAAGGAGTTATGAAATGAGGTCCAGCTTTTACTGGTGAGATAATTTCATGCAACGACATAAAATACTATTAAAGTCAACTGTTTCGTTACAAATCTACAAAAAATTTAGTAATTGAATTATAAAAATTGGTTGGTGGGAAAGCCCATGTATGTTCTGATTTATTATTTTTAATATGGATCTGGGCAACTTTTGTCTTTCAATTTATATGTATTCTTCACAGTATTTCATATTTTGCAAGACTGCAGTTTTGCATATTTTCTGTTCTTCCAAGTGAAATGCTCTACAAATGGTCTCTTTGATGGCAGCCCTATTTGATCAGTGTAGAATATTTAGAGTTATTAGTTTTATATATATTTTTGAATTAATATTTAATTTTTTATATGTTTTATATTTAAAAATAATAAAATTAAAAAAATCAACATTATAAATTAATATTATGTTGGATTTAGATTTAGTATTAAAAAATTACAAATCTTGTTAACAAATTTTTAGTAGAATTAATTATCTTCTACTTATATATTATTCTTAAGAATGTGTGTATATTCAATTTGTCTTATTTTAAGCACTTCAGTTTTATAAAATAGTTTTTATTTAAATATACGTATTTAAGTTTGGAGATATTTAATTTACTTAAAAAATAATAGCTTTATTTTAGAACTACTTTATTTACTTCATAGATGAACACATAAATTTTATTATATACATTATTTACTTTACTTTTCTAATACACTTATGCTTCTATATTTAATTTTAACTTTTAGTTTTTAAAAAGCCACCCTTCATTATTTTGATAATTCGATTTGTCAAAACATATTTATTTAGATCTAATTTTGATATTTATATTGTATGTAAACTAGCATATCTATCATATCACATAATCTATATAGAGAACCTTGAGATAAAATGAAATGATGATGTATCAATTTTAGATGTTAACATTTATCCTATAGTATAAATTAGAAATGGTGTTAAAATTTAACATTGTTTCAAAAAATATATATATTTTTTTAGATGAGAAAGGGGTGATAGGTGTTAAGTATAAAGTTCATATTGAAATAAAAACACCAACAACAATATAGAGAACATGCAAAAAATACATACAAACACAAAATTTACATGGTTCACAAATAATTTAGTTATATCAAGAGGAAATGTGGGCACAATACTTTTATTATTCATAGCAATAAATACACAAGTTCTTATCTATATAAAAAAATTCAATTCCAAAATATTTATTACACACATCAGGGTAGACAAAGAGTCAAGAGACACATGGGAATTACAAAGTTGTGATAGTTAGACTTCACAATCGAACAATCTCCTACTTGAAGTCCAACTCATGCTACAAATAGCTAATCTTGTAGATGCCATGTACTTGGCTTAATTGTTGGATGTTTTGGTTGTGTTTCTGATATGTGGTTATCATTGATGTCAACATTATTAGCATTAATGTCTTAGAAGCTTCATATGTCAAAGATATTGAGAAAATTGTAATGAAATAAGTTGCAGGTTGTTAGTGGAGAAGTGAAGTTCAATCTACTGATGAGTTCAATACTTTGATGATCAGGGGTTGTGTATTATAGGGTTTCTTTTTGAGTATATCTATTTTATCCATGTTAAGTTTTAGAGATGTGTGTGACGATTTGATCGAGTTATGAATATTTTTATTCTAACAATTTTTTTGTTATTTCAATTGGTGTTCCTTAATGAAGATGATATGATTTTAGCAAGTTTAATTGTTGTGGATGCTTCTCTAGTGATTCATGATTTTTTTGGATGTTTCTATATCATTCTCTATTTGTATTGCATGTCCGCATTAATTGTTGTGCTCGCGATTCAAGATTTTCTCCTATGTGTTCATGTTTTTCATGTTCTTGGCCAATAGGGTGTTGAAGCATGTTGTGGATCTTCGTGGAGTAATTTTTGAAGGTGGTTTGTGCTTGATAATTTTATTTTGGGTCTTCATTATGTTGTGGCTAACATTGGTTGATTTTCATTAATAATCTTTAATGTTTTGGACCAACAACTTGTATTAATTTTATTATTTCATTGAGGCTGACATGTAGCGATGTAATTTCTTGTTACAGATATATAAGAGTGATTGTTTTATCATTTGAAGGAATTATTATGTGAAGTGTGTGAGTCCTATGCCTGAATAATGTTTAAATCATTTGAATGTAGAAGCAGAGTGTGAAGAAGAGTGAAGAAGTGTTCATGTGCTTAACCGAAATTGTAATCAAGCATTAGTAGACGCTATTTTTCTTAGTTCAAATCTTGTGGATGTAATTCAATATTTTTTAAGATAGTGTTCCTTCCTTTGGGAAGTAAACTTTCTATAATTTAGTAGTGAGCTCTAGGAAGTGCACCTGAATGCATGTGCATTCCCCATTCATATTTCTTTATACTTTTAACTTGGTATAATCTGTGGATTGACCTCCACTATGGTTTTTCCCCTAATAGGGTTTCCACATAAAAAAATATTGGTTTTATATGTGTTTTTGATGTGTTATTAAACTTTTCTTTCATGGTTATTAATCAAATCTTAGAATAGGGTTAATAAGTTTAATAAAGTTTGAAATTTTGGGACAATTAATTCAAACCCCCTCTTAGTTTTCTACCCTTGTGTTGCCAACAATTGGTATTAGACTAGGTTCCTTGTAAGAAGTTTAATAGCTTGAGGTGATTCAGGATGGAAACATACAAGAAGGATAGTCCAAGATTTGATGGAACAAATTATTCTCCATGGAAGACTCGAATGGAGTGTCATTTGAGATGCATTAGTGAAGCCTACTGGAGCATTACAAGTAATAGGTATATTATTCCTCAGAATGGTCCTACTACTACTGCTAAGATTAGGGATGTTGAGTACAATATCAAGGCAAAGGAAGCATTGTTGAGCACTTTGACTGATTCTGAGATGATAAATGTTATGGATCTAAAGACTACTTGTGAGATCTAGAAAAAGTTGGAAAATTTGAATGAAGGTGATGCTAATGTGAAGATTGTTAAGTTACAAAGCCTAAAAGGGAAATATAAATGTTGAGAATGGGTGATGATGAGAACATTACTACTTTCATGCAAAGAGTGAATGAACTTATGTTTGGTATCAGATGTGCTAGTGGATAGTTGGAAGAATCAAATATTGTTGTGAAAGTGCTTAGATCCTTGCCTGTTGCATACAAATTCAAAGCTACCGCTATTGAGGAGCTACGAGCTGTAACAAGTGTAACTAGAGATATTATGATTGGTAAACTTACTGATTTTGAGTTAAGTGAGTTTGGTGATGCTCTTCCTAAGATAGAATTTGAATTCAAGGATACTACCTCAAGGAGAGATAAATAGAGATATGATTCGGGAGAAAGTTCATCTAGAAAGGTATTCAAGTATGAGGATGAAATGAGAGAGATTGAAGAACAAGAAAGAGAGCTACAAGAGCTAGAATCACTTATTTTCAAGAGAGATGGTAAGTATAAAGGAAAGTTTCCTATTAAATATTTTTCTTGCAATAAGATAGGTCAGTTTGCATCAAGATGTCTAGAAAGAGCCTCTAAGCCAAGACATAACAAGCCTAGATTTCAAAGAAAGTGCTATTATGCTACTGGTGAAGGTGTGACAGATGATGAATCTTATAAAGGGAATGCAAGTGAAGATGAATGGGTATTTATTGCTATCAAGGATAATAATCCTATGTCTACTGAAACTGGTAATTGTACAAATGTGAAGAAAGCTTTAATAATGAGAGTTGAAGAGAAAGATGAATGTGTGATTGACAATTTTTGGTGCTACCTACTCTTGCCTTCCTTAACTCAGGTAAAAAATTCTCTCAAGATTTTGTGTTTTCCTTTTTTTTAGATTTTTGGTTTTCTCTTGAAAGTTTTAGGATTCAATTGTATTGTTTATTTAGATCGAAATCACATCTAGTGATTTATTATTAGAAAGAGTAGAATCACAGAATGTGATTCATAACGTCAATCTAAATAAGCATAAAATTGAATTCAAAATCTTTTCTAACTAAATTTAATGAACTATGGAAAAATTATACCTACCATGTATAATATACTTTGTATGACAGAGTAAAAGACATTGCCAAGAAAGGACAATCTAAGCACAACTTCAAAGTAGCACTGGTAGTAGAACACAACATTTGGAAATGGAAAAAGATTAGTCTCCTCCCTCACTGACATCAAGACCACAAACAAGAAATGAGATTTTAGATAGAGCATTCCACCTTCTTTTAGAGGCTCTAGAATTTTTAGACTAGGCTTATAGATAGACCACTACTACTCATTCCTCATCCACTGTAAACTTTGATAACAACAAAAAGAAATGACTATTACGAAAGGAGATATGAAATGAGGTCCAAATTTTATTGGTGAGATAATTTCATGCAACAACATAAAATATTATTTTGATTAGAGGTAAAAAATGGGTTTTGATGGGACCCAGGACCCATTACAAAGAAAGACAGGCTGAAATTAAAATATATCAGAAACCATCAGCAGCCCCATAATAGCCTCAAAAGATCAGCAAAACCACACATACTGCATCTAATAAACAAGCAAGGGCTAGAGACCCTAAAACACTTGGTTTTAACCGAAACTAGAAACCCAAAAGCCTCACATTAATCCCACCTACATCTACCCGATGTCAGCAAACCAGTCACTCATGGAAGAAACTACTGAGCCAAAAAAGGTATCCTGCATAATAGTGATAGACACAATCATACCATTAAGAAAAACCTTGAGAAAATCCAAACACCCCACCTCAATAAGGGAGATGGAGAGCACAACAAACCACTTGGCACATAGCCATTTCACAAACCAAGAAGATAGCTTTTAATAAACCCACCCAACTTGCAGCAATTAAAGTTCCAACACCACCAACTTCTTAAGAACATTCTGGCAACAGGAAACCAACTCCACAACCACCTCAAAAGGAGATACCTCCCCTCTATTGGAGAGGAATCTACAAGTAGCAAGACCACCACAACCAGAAATCACCACCACCCTCCACCTCCACCTCCACAAATCTACAAAAAAATTAGTAATTGAACTATAAAACTTGGTTGGTGGGAAATCCCATGTATGTTCTGATTTATTATTTTTAATATGGATCTAGGAAACTTTGGTCTTTCAATTTATATGTATTCTTCAGAGTACTTCATATTTTGCAAGCCTGAACTATCACATTTTTTTTTCTTCCATGTGAAATGCTCTACAAATGGTCTATTTGATGGCAGCCCTATTTGATCAGTGTAGAATATTTAGAGTTAGTAGTTTTGTATATATATTTGAACTAATATTTAATTTTTTTATATGTTTTATATTTAAAAATTAAAAAAACCAACATTATAAATTAATATTATGTTGGATTTAGATTTAGTATTAAAAATATTACAAATCTTGTTAACAAATTTTTAGTATTATTAATTATCTTCTACTTATATATTATTCTTAAGAATGTGTATATATTCATTTTTTCTTATTTTAAGAACAATTCATTTTTATAAAATAGTTTTTATTTAAATATACGTATTTAAGTTTCAAAATGCTTAATTTACTTAAAAATAATAGTTTTACTTTAGAATTAATTTATTTACTTCATAGATGAAGACATAAATTTTATTATATACATTATTTGATTTACTATTCTAATACACTTGTTTTGCTTCTATATGTAATTTTTACTTTTAGTTTTCAAAAATTCACCCTTCATTATTTTGATAACTCGATTTGTCAAAAATTATTTATTTACGTCTAATTTTGATATTTATATTGTATGTAAACTAGCATATCTATCCTATCACATAGTCTAGATAGAAAACATCTAGCAATATCAATTGTAGGAATCAAAAATGACAATAATATTAATATTGTTTTTGTGTAATAATATTTTCATTAGTTGCATCATAATTTAATATCATTGAATTATATTATAATATACAATAATATTCATCATCATTTACTTTGTTATGTGAAAAGATACACATAAACTCGATTATCATACTTTCTAAATCACAAATCAATGGAAATAGATGAAATTTTGCGGCTTGATAGCTTAATCTATCTCATCGTCTCCCTCTTTCTATCTCTATTTCTCTCTCTCCCTCTCTCATTGTCTCCCTCTTTCCATCTATGTTTCTCCCTCTCCCTTTCCCTCTCTATCTATCTCCCCCTATTTCTATTTCCCTCTCTATCTCTATTTTCCTTTCTCTACTTCTATCTATCTCTCTCTTTATCTCTCTCCATTTCCTCATCTCTCTATATATCCTTATATCTCTACCTTTATATGACTTTATCTCACCATCTCTCTCTCTCTCTCTATCTCTATCTTTGTATAAATACATTAAATTTATATTTATTATTACATATGTTATGAAATATGATGCATTATTAAATATAAATATTTTATACACATACACTCCATTTCCCTCCCACTCTATCTCTATCTCTCTACCTGTACCCCTTCTCTATTGCTTTTCTCTATCACCACCTATATCTCTCACTCTTGCCCCCTCTATATATTCCTCTCTACATCTTTCTATATATCACTTCTTATATATTTATCTTTCTATATCTCCATCTCCCCCTCTTTCATTGTCTTCCACTTTCTATCTCAATTTATCCCTCTACCTCTTTCTAAGTGCATTCCATCACTCAATCTTTATATGTTTATCTATCTTTCTCACACTACTTCTATATTTCCCAAGTTTTATCTATATCTATCCCTATCTCTCCCTCTCTCCTTATCAGTCTTTCTTTCTATTTGTCTCCACGTATCTCTCCTCTATTTCTCTCCCCCCTCTCCATCCCTCTCTATCTATTTGTAAATATATATCCCTCTCCATATCTCTCTCACTCATATACAAACACTTCATCTTTATCCTTCCTAGAGTACCTCTATCTCTATCTCTTTATCTTTTCACCTATTTATACCTCTCTATTACTTATCTCTATCACCTTCTTTCTCTCTTAGTATTTCCCCCTCCATCTCTATCTCCCTATCTCTCCCCCCCTCTATCTATACCTCATTATGTCTACCTCTATCTATTTCTCTCTCCCTCACTCCTCTATCTCTTTATATTTATATCTCTCAACATCTATTTCTCTTTCTTTATTCCTATACATATATCCTTTCCCTCTCTCACCTTTCTTCATTATCTATCTTATTTACTCCATCTATTTGTCTTTCTCTAATTCTCTCTATTTTTCTCTTTATCTCTCTCCCTCTCCCTCTCTATATCTTCTTATATCTCTATCTTTATATCACTCTATATCAAAATGTCTCTCTCTATATCTCCCTCTTCATCCTTATCTCTTTATCTCTTCCTCTCTATCTATCTCTCTATCTCTCCCCCTCTATCTTTGTATCTCTATATATAAATCTCTAAATCTCTATCTATTTTTCTCCCTCTTCCTCTCTTGTTCTATATTCATCTCTACATGTATCTATTTTTCTCAATCTTCCTCAATCACTCTATATTCATCTCTATCTCTACCTCTATATTTCTCTCTCCCTCGATCTCTAGAAATGTTCTCCTCTATCTTAATCACTCCTCTCCCTCCTCTTTTTCTCTATATCTTTATCTTTAGTTCTCACTCAATCTTCGTCTCGCTCATCTCTCTATCTCTTTATATCCATATCCTTCACTATATATATCTCCCTATCTCTTTATCTCTTTTCTTGTCCCTGTAAATCTTTCTATATCAGCCTCTATCTCCCTCTCCCTCTAATATGTCAAGCAAGATAAGATAGAGTGATGAATATATTGGGGATTCTATATTATCCTCTATCTCTCCCTCTCCCTCTATTATTTCAAGTGAGATAAGCTAGAGTGAAAAATATATTGGGAATTATAAAGCATATAAAATCAAGATAATTAAAATAATGAATAAAAAATGTAGCGGGAGAGTTATTTTTAATTACGAAATAGTTCAATAATCAAAATTAAATTTCAGCTAATAAGAAAACTAACTATTATCGTTTCTAATATATAAATGGAGCCTGATATTAATATTAACTATTTTACCATTCAATTATTTGATATTTAAATAGATATTCAAATTATCACCAATCACTTTTTAATATTTCATACCTTTAAGCATATATATAATTAAAGTAACACTATAATGACATGCATCACATGCATCACTCTGTAATTCAATACATGACATAATAATATTACATAAAATACATTGTACATATGCAATATTTCTGTAGACCATGACTATATTCCATAGAAGACATTGTAGAAATGAAATATTTCTATACACCATGACTATATTCCATAGAAGACATTGTAGAGATGCAATCTTTCTATACAATATGAGTGTATATACATATATAATATTCCATAGAACACATTATATTTACAATAAATGTATCTAAGAGAATTTTTTCTCTAGGAGCAACTTATGATTATGGAATATTTATTATTTGGTAGTAGGTAACCCCGCCTTATTAATCCCATACCTATCATATTCTAAAAAAGTAGATTTGTATATTCTCAAATTGCAAGTTTTTAAAATTGCTATCCTTATTTTTCTTATAAAAATTTCCCTAATTGTATTCCTTATACTTTATTTATTTATTTATTTATTTATTTATTTATTTATTTTTATTTTTTGAAAAGAAGGGGTAAAAATTTTATTCAATCAAAACAAAATTACAAGGCAAAAGCAAGATGCCCACCAAGGCAAGACCACAACAAGAACCACCAAAAACAACCTTACAAATTCATGTCTTCCACTAACAACCTCTCCAGAGTCTCAAGGTAATCAGAAGGTAAGACCTCCCTTGTACTAATATCCCAACCATCCACATTCTCAGAAGCCCACTTTGCCAAACAATCAGCCACTCTGTTCCATTCCCTAGGGATATGACAAAAGGAGACAGAATCCAAGGAACTACATAGACTCAGAATCTGTCTGACCACAGAGGCTAATTGCCAACTAACATCACCCAGCCTCTGGTTGTTCAGCATATCCACCACAATCTGAGAATCTGACTCACAAATGATCCTCCTCCAGCCTAAAGAGCAACCACGCTCAACAACAATCATAATAGCAAGAGCCTCCATCAAATTATTAGAGTGCTGACCTTTGTAAATAGAGAAGAAAAACACTGCACCACCATCATTACCTCTACCAATACCCCCAACACCAGCATGACCAGGATTCCCACGAGAAGAACCATCAGTGTTGATCTTAAGGACCCCCACCGGGGGAGGCGACCAACGCCCATCACGACAAACACGTTGCTTGACATGACGGGGTCTTCTTCCCACAATGCTTCCCCTTCTACTATCCCCTAGGTTCAAATTCCGCAAGATAGCAAGATCACCAGGATCAATATTTTCAGACATATCACACTTAGCAGAAATAGTCTCCTGAAGCCTGCTAATTATCTTCTTCCACAACTGAAAACTCTCCAAATTTGAGCCACCAAAGACTCTACAGTTCCTCTCCAACCAAAGGTTCCAGAGGATAAGAACAGGGCCAACAGTCCAAGCCACCTGCAAGAAAGGAGTCTTCGCTGGAGGCCTGCCCAAACTCTCCCAGAATTCAATAAGGGAAGAAGCATGAATACAACCATGATGCCAAGCCTCCCACCATCTATGCCATATCTCTCTAGAAAAAGGGCAAAGAAAGAACAAATGGGAGGTACATTCCTCACTGTGCGAACAAAGGAAGCAAATAGAAGGACCCTGGAACCCTCGCTTGCGGAGATTTTCCCAAGTGAGGCACTTCTTCTGAGCAACCAACCATAAGAAGAAATTGCATTTGGGCCAAGAAAAGTTGTCCCAAACCTTCTTCCACCAATGCACCTCTGCGGGGCCATATAAGTTCTTGTCAAGCACAGCATAGCCTTGGGCCACAGTAAATTTACCATTTGGACTAGGACTCCAAGCCAAAGCGTCCCTCTCATTAAGGGAGCTGCAGAGCCTGCCCTCCAAAATTCTAGTAAGGGCAGCACGATCCTCCTCGGAACCCCCCATTGGCCACTCCTGCGGGTCCTTCCAACAAGCTACCTCCACCTGACCAATACGCTTGACAGTTTTAAAATGCTCCACCTTTATCCAACCAGCCGCAGAAAAAATATGGCAAAGAGGCTGAAGCTGAGGGAAGCTATAAAGAATAGGAGGGTGGCCATCCCAAGAGTCCTGCCAAAACAAAGCATCAGAGCCTCTACCACAGACCCAGAAGAGACCCTCCTTAATCAGCTGAGCTCCCTTCTTGAGGGTTTCCCAAATACAAGAGCCTTTACCCGCCAAATCAAATCGCGGCACATCCAGGCTATCAACACCAGGAAGATACTTGTGGGAAAGAATCTTGGCCCAATCCTGATCCTGATGGTTGCACCACCTCCAGTAAAGCTTAGCAGCCAAGGACGTGATAGCAAGAGCCATAGACCTAAGACCAAGGCCCCCAGCATGCTTCGGCCTGCAAACAGACTCCCACTTGACTAAACTCCACTTTGAGGAAAGAAGGCTACCTGACCAAAGAAATTTCTGAGACAAAGCATCAAATTCCTTCACAAAGGTGGAAGGGGGAACTTGCACACAACACCTATAAATGGGGAGGGCCTGCACCACGGTCTTTAGAAGAACCACTCTCCCAGCAGAAGATAGCCATCTGTATGTCCAATGACTAACCTTACTCCGAAATTTATCCAAAATCCCCTGCCAGTAATCTCTACGCTGAGATCCCAAAGCCAAAGGGATCCCCAAGTACATCAAGGGAAGAGACCCAATCTGAAATCTAAGGATCCTAGCAATCCTGCTCTGAATAAGCCGAGGGGTATTAAAGAAATAAATGGAGGATTTGTCGTCATTAATACACTGACCTGAAGCCTTCAAGTAGATGTCTAAGGCTCTCCTGAAGTTCACTGCCTCACTAATTCTAGCCATGCCCATCAACCCAGTATCATCCACAAACTGAAGATGAGAGTAGGAAGGAAGATAATTGTTCCAGCTCCAACCTTGGATAAAACCCTGCCGCACCTGAGACTTAATAAATCTTCCAAGACCCTCCGCCATGAGAATGAATAAATAAGGAGATAAAGGGTCCCCTTGCCGAAGACCCCGAGAAGCACTGAACAAGTCAGAGGGTTCCCCATTAATGAGAACAGAGAAGGAGGACGAGGTCACACAACTAAGAACCCAATTAACCCACTCCTCATCAAAGCCAAAAGTCAAGAGAATTTTTTGCAAGAACTCCCAGCTCACCCGATCATAAGCTTTAGCCATGTCAAGTTTAATGAACATAGCCCTCTCCTTAGAATGAGCCATAGAATGAATAGCTTCCATTGCTATCACAACACCATCCAAAATTTGTCTTCCTTCAACAAAACCACCCTGCTCAGTGGAGATCAGAGTACTGAGGAGTGGTTTGAGTCTCTCTGCAATCAATTTAGTGATGATCTTGTACACCACATTGCATAACGCAATAGGCCTGAAATGAACCAACTGATTAGCCCCCTCCCTCTTAGGTATGAGAGCCAAGAAAGTAGAATTCATGGACTTGAGCATCTATTTGTTCCTATGCGATTCTTGAACCACCTCGAGCAGATCAAACTTTATTATTTCCCAGAACTCCTGAAAGAACTCAATCGGAAACCCATCCGGGCCAGGAGCCTTACCTTTTTTCATATTAAACACCACTTTCTCTAGTTCAGGTAACAAAATAGGGCATAAGAGAGCTCCATTCATCTCAGCAGAGACTAGGTGGGGAATACATTCCAAGATGGCCCTCTCCTCAGCCCCAGCAGCAAGATCCTCCCTAGAAAATAGGTTTGAAAAATAATTGACCGCTTCCCTAGAAATATCAGCACTGGAGGAGAGTTGAGCCCCTTCAGGCGAAACAAGAGAGGAGATAGAACATCCTTGCCTCCGAGCCTTCACCGAATTATGAAAGAAAGCAGTGTTCCTATCCCCCTCCTGAAGCCAATCAACTCGAGATTTCTGCTTCCAGAAGATCTCTTCCCGAAGCTCCCACTCTTCTAAACCCTTGAGAGCCAAGGACTCAGCTTTACTTAGATCAGAGGTCAACCCCTGGTCCCGAATTTGACGAGTGATGATATCCAACTTGGCCTGAGCTGCCAGCTTCTGAGCATGAAGGTTCCCAAAACATTGTTTATTCCATCTCTTGAGTCTGTACTTCACATGTTGAAGCCTCTTACTAAAAGTAAACATGTTTGTCCCATGGGCAGGCATCCCCTCATACCACCAATCCACCATAAGATCATGCAGAGACTGATCTCTTAACCACATTAACTAAAATTTGAAAGAAGGGTTTTTGGTGACACCATAAGTAGTGACAGAGAGCTTGATGGGCCAGTGATCAGAGTCCCTCCAATCAAGAATTTCTGAACTGGTGATCAACCTACTGTTCATCCAATAGCACAAAACCAGAAATCTATCAAGCCTTTCAGAGATGGCCTCAACACCACATCTCCTATTATTCCATGTAAAGACACCATTGGTAGGCTTCACATCTATGAGATTCAAAGAGCTAATCATATCCCTGAGCAGACTTGCAGAAGGGTCAAGCCTAGCTAACCCACCTTGCTTTTCATCCAAGCTAGTAACAGCATTAAAATCACCAGCCATAATCCATGGGAGAAACGGGTCTAAGGCTCGAATAAATCTGATGTGAGCCTAGAGATTTGACTTACCAGAGAAATCAGTAGGAGCATAGATATTAGAGAAAAGACACCTCTCTCCAGTCTCCAAACTAGAGGCAACCAGAGAAATGGAAGACCGACTAGAACACCACCATATGGGGAAAACTTTCCTCGGATTCCAGAAGCAAGCCACCCCCCCTGAACTGTTCAAAGCACCCACCCCCTGCCAGTTACCTTGGGGCCAGATACGTGGAGCACAATTATCCAAACCTTCCACGGTAAGCTTAGTTTCTTGAATAAAGACCACATCAGGAGACTGAGATTCAATTAGTCTGCGAACAGCCTTTTGTCTAGGGATGCTGTTCAACCCCCTTACATTCCATGATAAAACGATCATTTATGGGGGTGGGAGAAATGGGAATCAATGGGTTTCACAGACCCAGACTCAACCAAAGTATCACCCATAATCTTGACCTTCTCTTGATCAGTCTTCCGTCCACTCCTTGACGGTTTATCAAGCGGCCCCTTTTTAAAGGATTTCTGTTGTAAACCTAAACCAGGAGGAGCTTTGTTACTCTTCACACAATCTGAGGCCCCCTTAGGAGTAGGAGGATCAGGAGCCATCACTACAAAATCCTTTGTAGCTTGTGACCCCTGAAGGTCCCTGATATCCTGAACCTGGGAAGGCAAATCCATAGCCAACTGAACAACCTGATGGTCCTCTGGAGATAAAAACTGCTCCTCTTTCTTTGCATCCTCCTCCTGAATCTCATGCACACCCTTAGCCCTAGAAGAGAGCTCAACTGGAATACCTTCCTCTTGTACCAAATCCTCAAGAACATCAAACCTGTTAAAAGTGCCTTCATTTTGTCTATCCAACCAGGTTCTCTTTTTTCCCTTACCTTTGTTACGGGACTTAACCTGAGTAAATCCCTCATCATCCACCGGTTCATTGGACAAAGGGGCCTTCCCCTTGACCCCCCCAGGAGTTCCAGAGGATGCCAAGGGGGAGGATTTATTTCTAGGGCATTTGCGGTGTAAATGACCATATTCATGACAAATTCTGCATCTAAAAGGTAGGGTCTCGTAATCCAGTTGTTGGATCCAAGAAGAAGATCCCAAGCGAATTTCCATAGAATCTGGCAACGGGTTATTTAAATCAACTTCTACACAAATACGAGCAAAGGAAATTACCTTACGGTCTTGAGTTTGTGTAGCCGATCCCACCGGTTTTCCAAGAAGCAAAGAAATTGAGTGAAGAATATCTTCCCTCCAGAATTCCAAGGGAAGCCTCGGCAATCGAACCCACACAGGAACTCGCGAGGGGATCTCTTCAGCAGAGTTGAAGCCCATGTGCCAAGGCTTAATGAAGAGCCCCACCTGGTTAAAGAAATATGGCCCCCCTTCAAAAGCCCTATTCCTATCCGACATGCTTGAAAAGATAACTAGAAAATAATTATTAGCAGCCAAAATAATCTCCATATCACCTTCTGGGTTCCAAACTCGACGTGCCCAGGAATCCAAAATAGGTAGAGAAAGACGAAGGCCCAAAAATTTGCAAATAAGGGCATGATTACACCAATATTCGACATCCTCCACAACTTGTTCAGGTTGAATAACCAAAACTGGTCGCTCCTCGGATCTCTCCAAACATCCGTTTATTTTTTTTACTCAAAAAACCCCTTTTGAAGATGAAACCCCATCACCAGACTGGGGTTTACCCATCGGATCCTTACCACTGACATGCAGCGAAGAAGATGGCTCTACCATCTCCAAGTCCCCAGAGGAAACCTCAGAAATAACAAAACCCTGATTCTCCATGGATCGCATAGCAGCACCCCACCAAAGGCGAGAGATGGCGAAGGAGACCCACAGTCTCAGAACACTGAACACACCCGCCAAGGAAATGTCGTTAACAGCAAAAAACGTAGAAGGAAGATCCGCCCACAAGCAAGACAAAGGCCGAGAACCCAGCCCGACCAGCGCACCCCTGAATAACAGCAAACACCCCACCCCACAAGAGCTCACCACCAGACTGGACGCCGCACACAGATAGAAGCAGAAACGAAGAGCTAGGGCACGTGAGCCCTTCTAGATTAGAGATGTTAACTCCTCAATTGTATTCCTTATACTTGGAAGGATTCTCTTCACTCACAATCTCCTCCAGAGGCTTGACATGACATAGTGTGAAGGATTAAAGAAAATTGTAATAAAGAGGAATCTTTGGCTATCATTCACCGCCACTTTGTGCTCCACACTTTCATACCTATCATTTCTCCACACCTGCCATGTCATTCAAGGGATCAATCGAACATTGAATATTGTAGGAAATAATTTCTTATGAGTAGGCCTATGGCTATGTTAGAATAAAAGAGCTTCAAAAGTTACTACATTGTAACTCTTTAAATGTAAAGTTCAATTCTTCACATAAATAATAAAAGGTCATAATGCACCAGGCATTTACACTAGTGTATTCAAATCATAGTCTATATGAATAGTTTTTAAAAATCTACCCTTCATTATTTTTTGATCAATAGGTAGCTATCTATATTAATTAAAATATAGAGATAAATATTCACAAAAAAGGGTGGGTAGTAAAAAGGCACACCCCGAGAGTCAAATGGGAAGCGCCCAGAAAAACCAACAGATCACATGGGTGAAGCCCAGAAGTCCAAAATTACAAAGTAAATAAAAAGGCCATCAAGCAAGCAGAGTAGTGCTAGTAGAGCCAGGAGGGTCTCTGTCATCCAAATTTTTCCCCCATACATCAGCGGGGTCTAGAGTGATGTCAAGCGGAGGACCCCAACTGTCATCAACATTCTTTTTCTCTTTATCTTCTTCCTCGCGGCGAGGGGAGACTACAAGCACCAGACATGGAAAATTTTGACCAATGGCTAGCCAACTAGAGCCAGAAGTAGGAGGGTCATTAGAGGGCCACTCGGAGCCACCACCACTGCTCCCCGAAGCACTGCCAGAAGGCCACCCTTGGCTAGCCCATGACAAAGGAGAGCATTTTTTCTAAGGAGTGCAAGAATCCCATTGAGGTGGAGGCTGGGAACGATGACACACATTAGGAAATAACTTGCACAATAGAAGAATATGATATGAAATATGCTGCAAATACTTGATAATAACTGAGAATAACAAGCCACTTTGAGGGGGAAAACCTCCAAATATCTCTAATGAGAACACACTTCACAACTTGATGATGAAATAAGACTCACAACCTCCTATATATACCTATTTATGCCAAGGATATCACCTAGGCCGACTTAGACACACCTATATAAGACTTAGGCCGACCTAAACAACTAAATAACAATATACTAATGATAATATGACTTAATAGAGAGTTAAGATAGCCACAAGCCGACTATTCATAACCCGATGTACAATAATATTAAGGGCGTAGCATGCCCCCCTTCTTCAAAGAAGCATTGTCCTCAATGCTAATCAAGTTTGGAAATTTTGAATGAACTCCTTGTCTTCCCATGTGGCATCTTCAACAGTAAATTCTTCCAAAAAGGAAATAACTTGCACAATAGAAGAATATGATATGAAATATGCTGCAAATACTTGATAATAACTGAGAATAACAAGCCACTTCGAGGGGGAAACCTCCAAATATCTCTAATGAGAACACACTTCACAACTTGATGATGAAATAAGACTCACAACCTCCTATATATACCTATTTATGCCAAGGATATCACCTAGGCCGACTTAGACACACCTATATAAGACTTAGGGTCGACCTAAACAACTAAATAACAATATACTAATGATAATATGACTTAATAGAGAGTTAAGATAGCCATGCCGACTATTCATAACCTGTACAATAATATTAAGGAGTAGCACACACAAATCCACTCTGCTTCCAACCCCTAGAGGGTGACTAGCCATGTGAAGAGCTAGGTGAAGCGGGGACTCGAGTAACAGTACAAGGGGCACTACCCCAGTGATCTAGGAGAACCTGAAGGTGAGCAACCTCAAGTGAAACTTTGTTAGCTTACACCTAAACTTGTAAAATAACATTAGATAAAATCATAGGTTTAGTATATAAAGATACATGAATATCCATTTGAGTATGTGAAAAAATGCAAGCATTTTTTTCTTTCCAAATATTGAAGAGAATTTCCACCCTTAAAGTGTGCCAAAGATGGGTGAATTTTGTAGGAAATCTGGGAGAATCTCCTAGAAACACCATATGCTAGGAGAAAGGCTCTGGCATAAAGGGCCAAAAAAATTCATGAATCCAAGCCCAAAGTTGTTGGGCTCTAGGAAAAAACCAGAAAAAATACTTAAAATTATTAGCTTTCCTATAAAAAGGGCAATGAGGGTCCCAAACCCCCAAGTGAACAAGCCAAGAACCACAGGCAAGCCTTGGAAAATAATACACCAAAAAAAGTGGAAAATTTTTAGTTCAACATTTTTAGACCAAGTGGAAACAAATATTTTACACCAGACATGAGCAGGAGATTGAAGAAGCCACCTCTGGTTCAAATTATGATTCATAGGAAAAAGTGGTGAGAACCACCTATAACCAAGTCAAGGCTTGTATTTTTGGAAAGGGGTGTCTGGATACCATTTCCAATATTTCCACCAAGGTTTGGTCCCACAAATTCCAACTTTACGAAGCATCTCAGCAAGAATGACATTCACCAGACCCTCATAAGTAGCACAATCCTTGTTATGAAGCCTAAACTAGGCATGAAAAACATTTGTGAAATACGCATGGTGGGTCTATGAAATATCTATTGGAGGGTCTGGATACCCTTCTTGTTAAACCTGAGCACCTTAAGCTTGGGTGACTTAGCCAATGGCTAAACATTGCAAGAAAAAAGAGGTGACCACCAATTATTGTGTTGGTTAAGAGAAATCAAATCTCGAAAACCAAAGCCAACCCAATGGAGTCAGGGTTTGATAGCCTCCTAGGATCGCCAGATACTTTTGGCCATAAATGTCCCAACAATCTACACTAGTTCTTCCATGACCAGAAGGGTTTGAAATCCAATCCCCTTCTAGGTAGATCTATGGAAAGGGAATATGGATTGAATACTATACCTGAGAAGAATTTTCCAGGCCTCATCCCTAGTAAGGGCATGAATAATCCATTTAAGACATAGAGAAGTCTCTTGTCGTTGAGTAGACAACAACTTGAGACCTCCTAAGTCTCTAGGAAGGTAGCAAAATTCCCAAGCTACATGGTGAAACCCTCTGTGAGACTTAGAGGATGCCTAGAGAAAGCATCTAAGAAATTTCTCAAGCTTGTCATAGGCAGCTTTGGATGGGTCCTAGCAAGATGAATAATAAACATGGGTGGTTGCTAGAATTTTGGAACACACTTAGAATTTCTCTGCCAAAGAGAGGGGCTTGGTAACCCAATAAGCAAGATTTTTCTCAACCTTGGAGAGCACGGCTTGCTAAAGCTCAGTCGGGGATTCTTGAAAGGCAAAGGGAATGCCTAGAAACCAAAAAATTTCTCTAGGCCCAATCCACTTCCATCCATATTGTTGCAAGGAGCAGGCAAGATAGACTATCGCTAACACAAATTTTTATGCCACTAGATGGAAGAGTCAGAAGCAATAAAAAAGGTATTAAGACACTCAAGAGCCACCGTAATGGATTCTTCTTCCTCCAGAAGGGTGGGGAATGAATCATCAGTAAAATGGCCATTAAAAAGCTAAGCCTAAGAGTTGGGTAGAGAAATTCCCTTGCCCATTGCTGGGAAACCACATTGGCCAAGAGGTAGCCAAAGGCCTCAAATACAAACACATGCAAAGAGGGGGCCAGTGGGTACCCTTTCCAAATGGAACAAAAGAGTCCAAAGGCAGAGGATTGATGACCATTGATGGTGATACGGGTTGAGGCATCTGCAAAGAGCATTCAAACAAATTGAATGAAATTGGGTCCAAAACCATAAGCTTGCAGCATAGCAAGAATAAACAAACATTCAATGCAGTCATAGGCCTTGGAAAAGTCAATTTTAATGAACATGCTTTCTAGTTTGAACATCTAGACCATTCCATTCCTTCCCAAACAACAATAATATTATCCAAAATAAATCTAGATTTGATAAACCCAATTTGTTCTGAGCGCACAATCTAAGGTAGAAGATGGCATATTTTAAGAGCCAAAGCCTTGGCAATAATCTTGTAGGAGACATTGAGAAGCATGATAGGTCTCCAATTGCAAATGTCTTTTGGGTCACCCAACTTAGGTATGAATTTTATGTTACCTTTATTAATTAAGTTACCTAAAGAATTAGAATGAAAAAATTCTAAGTAAACTTGATGCAAATGGTGCCCAATATAGTCCCACATGGCTTTGCAGAATTCACGTGGAATTGAATTTACACGTATGAGACTGTCGAGTCTCCCATTCAATGCAAAAGGAAATGGGGAAGTGGTCTGAAAAGGTCACATCCACTAATGGCTTAACTAGGAGAGAGGAGCTATCAAAAGAGAAAAAACATTGTGCTAAGATCATGGCACGATCAAGGCATTTAAATATTCTATCAGAACTGACTCTATAATTACACCAAGTGTGCTAAAGAGAATGAGAATGTTGGCGACCAATATTGGGATAAAAAATCCCCAATTTATTGCGTATGTCAAACCATGCCTCCCTTTCCCCAGTTGTCCATCTGAATGGAAAAGTACCATCTTTGTTAGACGCCATCTCTACCATATTGAAGTCCCCACATAGTAACCAGGTAGCAACTGGTAAAGAATCAACAATCCAACACTAGAGAAAAGAGCATTCCACAACATCATTAGAAGCATAGACATTAATAATCCCAAAGGAATGATTATCAATGTTGAGAAGGATCTAGATGAGCTGATGAGTGGGATCAGACCCATGGTTGACCACAGAAGATTGCCACTGTGGGGCCAAAAGGGTGACAACTCTACCATGCCCAGCATAATGAGTAGTACAAAACATTTTACTGGCTGGCCAATTAGAGCGATAAGCTGTAACAAGCAAAAAACCAAAAAAATTTAACTTCTTGGAGATAAAGCACTTCAATACCAGAGTACTTACACAAGGTATCCTTGATAGAATATTTTCTAGATAAGTCTATCAGACCTCCAACATTCCATGAAAGGAACTTCATGAGTAAAACTCCATATTTTTGAAACCCAATTCCTCTTCATTCAGAGAAGAGAAATGATTCTACAAAAATTTTGGTAGGACTAATCCAATTTAAATGGACAAAGAGGAAATCATTTGCTTTTCATGAACATATTACCCTTCTTCCCTAGGAGGGGAAGGGTTGTGAGATCGCTGTTGAGCTCCCGTCATAGGAGAAGAAACATTTGGTTGTGTTAACATGGCAGTAGCTAGTCGAGGTGTAGCCTTTGACGTAGGCTACTATGGAACATAATCAGCTCCAACCAGAGCTTCTTTCCCCATCACAAAAGGGTTTAAAACATCTTTCACTAGTTCAGAGGTCACAAGAGCCGACCCAGAACCAATGGACTTATTCTTTCGGTTTGTAACCGTAGGCCATTTCACATCAGGTTTGGCAATAGACGCAGCCACTAAATGATGTTTTTCAACATCTCATGGTGGAGAAGGTGTACGAGGCACTACCAAAGGGTAGTTCTTAATATTGTGGTCCGTTGACTGGCACCTATTGCATGTGTTGGGAAAATTAAAATATGTGACTTTCTGTGTGTGACAAAGAGCTCCAATTTGGATATCAATGGAGTCTTTCAAATCTTTGGAAAGGTCCACTTCCACACAAACCTCTTCTAGGTTCAGGCCTAAAAGAACCTATCTGGAACAATGCAAATAACCCTCCCTAGTTAGGAAGCTATATTATTCAGAAAAGGAACACAAGGAAAGGGTAAACCAAGGAATTCAATCCAGATCAGGACCTGTAACTTGGTGTCATCTGAGACAAAAAAATCATGGGTGCACACCTAGAAAACTAACAAAGAAGACTAGACATACCAGGGCCCATGGGCTAAGATATCCTACACATGATTGACCTCCGCAAAGCGAAACAAAAAGAAACCCTTGGTTAAATTTTGGACCATATCAAGGCGAACCCCATAAGGTACCCAAGCCTTGCTAACCCATTATTTAAGCACACTTTCAGTGGGATTTATCCCAAAAAAATACCCAACAAGGGTGTATTGCTCAAGCCATTGACATGCAATATCAAAATATGGTAAAGGCAAAACCACATCAACTAGTGAATCATAGCACTTACCTCATGAAAGACTTTTAGAAAAAAAAATTGTGGATGTTTGTTCGAAGGAGGAGCCATTGATCAACATTGTCAAACCGCTAACACCAGCAATAACTGTTAGGTTAGAGTCAGTTGAAGACATATTAAGACAAAAAAACCACAGTAAATGCAATTGTACACAAAAGAAAAGAGGAGTTTCCTGTGTAGGATGCGCAATATGAAGCAATAGGGGCCAAGGGTGACCACAAAAAACACAAAACCCTAGTAGAGCTCACACACCTTCAACACAATCAAACTGGCTCGGTAACATTTGAAAGGAATCCTTCACTATTTTGATAATTCAATTTGTCAAAACTTATTTATTTACATCTAATTTTGATATTTATATTGTATGTAAATTATAATTATTTTGAAAATTCATTAAAAATAAAAGGGATTAATTTTTATTCAATCTCATGCCCATTAATTTTTAAATTATAGCTAAGACATTATTGTTTTAATCTAAAATTTAAAAATATTTTTTTTTATAAAACTTTTTTATTAATTATTTTCTTATAACTATTTTAAAAATAAATTATTTCTAACACTATCCTAAAAATATTAGACATCTTTGAGTTTCATTTAATATATACAAAATAATGATAAATTTTCCCATATTTATCTTCAACTTTATTTTCAAATTTTCTTAATACTCTTTGACTAGTGAAAAATGATGATTATAATCAAGTTTATGCTTACTTTAATGTTCATGTCATAGTCTATAAAAAGGTTGTAAGAATTTTTTTTTTGTGAGATTTATCCAAACATGATGGAGAAGTGTGTAGCATTAATGAGAGTATATATTTATTTTTAATATGTTTTTTTTTTATTTTAAAAATATTATGTATTATTAAGTAATAATATTTTGATGTTGATGGTAATGATTAATGGTGTATGAGTTCTACTAGTGTTTTTTGGTTTATGCAGTCACCCTTGAACCATCTTGCATTATACTACACATTCTATGCAAAAAACCCCTCTTTTCTTGTGTGTACGACCACATTTTCTGTAGTTTTTGTGTTTTAATATGCCTTCAACTAGCTCTAACCTAGCAGTTCATGCTAGTGTTACCAATTTGATGATGCTACTCAATGGCTCTTCCTCCAAAAAAATAATCCCAAAAATTTGTTCCAAAATTCTTTCATGAGGTAAGTGTTTCGACTCCCCAACTGATGTGGTTTTTCCCTTACTAGATTTTGATTCTGCTTGTCAATGGCTTGAGCAAAATACCCTTGTGGGTTATTGTGAGCATCCCTTAAAAATCTACAAACACTAAACTTCATGTATGGGTTAGTATCTACAAATTCCTCAAGAATACTCCTATGAAATAACATGTGAATGCTTCAAAATGCAACAAATGACAATAGAAAACTAAAAGCATTATGAAAACAATAACAAGTACTTATTCCATAGTGGATTAGTGTCAAATGTGCAAATGACCCTTTCCCAATCCTTGCTCAAAAGCTGAAATGACGCAAATGCCAGTATGATGAAGAGAAAAATCAGTTCTCAAACCAAGAGAGTGACTTTGCATAAGTTGTAGATGGATTTGATGAAGAATGAGGTCTTCATTTATAGATTTTCTTGATGATAGATTGGCCAAATGGGTGAATGTGGGACTAAATGTAGACCAATGAAAAAAGGCCACTTGTCAAGTTGTGATAGGCTGAGGGTTGTGCAAGATTTGGGAAATGTGCCCAAGAGGGGGAAATTTCAAATTCAAATTTGAGAGTTAATGTTGAGTTTGATCTTTGCAAGGGACATGTAAGAGACATTAATTTCTTTGTTGGATGTACATGTCCACTTGATTTTGAATTCAAACTTGAGGGAATATTCCTCATAGATGCCATGTTGAGTGAAAATGAAGATTTTAATAAATCAATAAATTGATTTATTTGTGCAAGTGGGATTATCTAGAGGATGTGATGGGTGATTAGGTTAGACTTAATTAGGATTAGATTAGCTTAATGATTATTAAGACGATTTTGACTTTTATGACTTAAATATTTGATTTATTTAATTTAGAAAAGGATGGAATATGCATTTGGATTTAATTAAATGAATGTTTGATTTATTTGATTAAAAGTTTGATGATAAAGTTTATTCAATTTTAAATTAATGACCTTAGGAAATGGAAATTAATGAGATTACCTCATGAGTGGATGAAGATGAGCTTGATTAATTTGCTGAGTGGACCTAATGCATGATGATAATTTTGCATGTCTACATTTTTCCCCTCTTTGAAGCAATGTACTTGTTGCGTTGGTTCAAAGAATAAACTTTCTGCAATCAAAATTCAAAAAATTTCTTATTTTTCGGATGCCCCAGCAGAAAGAAGTACACTAGTACATTGCCCCCTCAAGAAATCAAACGAAAAGATTCTATTTAAGGGTCGATCTCATGATAAAGAGGTTCAAAATGAATGGTTTTGGATGATGATGCAAATGAGATGATTTTAAGATTTTTAGAATAACAAATCTATATTATCCTAAACAACTTAAATGATGATATGTTGTGAAATGGATGAGATTAATGATGTGATATGTTGTGATTATGCAATGGATGATTTATGAGATGCTTAGACTAACAGATCTATATTATGATGATGAACATGCACATGAGATGATATACAGAATACTAATGGTTTGTGGATGCAAGATGGATGCCCTAGTGATGATGATTAATTATTAATGATGTGATGTTAGTGTGGAAAAGAAGAAATCAGGTTATGACAAGAGGATCCAACAAGTCCATGATCTGGTGAGACTTTATTAGAGATGATGATGAGAAATGATGACATGATAGATGGATGATGATTCACTTATCAAGGATTGGGACTTCAAAAGAGTCACTTACCTTATGTTTGATAACACGCATAAGCATGATGCATCAAGGTATAAAGGACCGGGATGGCGTTGTACTTAGTGTGATGGAATTTGACTTAAAAAATAGATAGGAGTATTCTTGTTCACACCTGACATACAGAAACCTTGCTAGGATGCACTTTAGAAGTTTCAAACATCTCAGACCAAAACACAGAAAGGTATAACCAATCAATGCAATAGTCAACAAGCTGTCCAAAAGATCCTCTATACATATCTAACAAAGCAAGTATTCACCAAGTTATTTTACAAGAAACGTCCAACAAGCATAGCAAACAGGAGGATAATGATAGTTTCCCCATTCCTATCTCTCTAAATCCTTCATTTGGATATCATCGAGAGGTCCTTGGATTGAGCGCAATAAGATAAGTCAAAAGAAAAAGATAAAGCACACAAACAAGTTGATGTTCTTCAATACCGCTAACCAAAAGGGAATGTGTTTTTAAGGATAAAAACTAAAACTTATTGCCAAAAGATAATGCCCATTGTAGGAAAGATACATCCTAGGACATGTTAGTGGATGATGGCACGTCATTTCGTTTATACAAATGTTCTTTTGATAAATAATGCCCCTTGTAGGAAGGATTCATCCTAGGACATGATGTTATCAGATGATTGATATGTGATTGTTTGGATGATGGACTATCGACACAAATAATTGACCAAATTGTTTACGCACTGACTTAAACCTGAGACTTGACACATTTTTGAGTTTTACTTTTAAGCTACTAGACTTGTTTCTAATTGTTTCACCAAAGTTTGGGGATGACGATCAGTTTATTATGGATGGTGTTATTGCGAGTGCAAGCGAGATGAGGCAGATGGATTTTTTCAAATATTTGGATGTTTTTGATGTTTTGAAATGTTTTGAGGCTATTTTTGGTGTTTTTCAAGATTCTACAAATGTTTCAATTTTTTTTTTCCTAATGTTTTTGTGTTTTGTGTTTTGAATGTTTTTGGATTTTGATGTCTCGAGGGCTGATCAAAGATGAGCCTTGCCTACATTTAAGCTCAGAGACAATGTAGTTTGGATTCTAATGTTTTTGATATTTTCTATTTTCTACTTGTTTTTGGATTTTTTGATGTTTTGGATGTTTTTGGATTTTCACATGATTTTGATGATTAGGATATGGACATGTGTGATGATATTAGTGCTCCGTTTGGGAGTTTGTTGAAAACCAATCTAAGGTTGATTGGTCGATCGATGGATTGATGATGATGATAACATTGTTGAGGATGCACAACAATGCAAGGATTCAGATTGATGATGATCAAGATTGATGATGATAACATTGTTGATATCGAGGATGCATCTAGGTGATGCTCACAAGGTGAAGCACTGGTCCGTCCCGGGAGGTCACCCATCCCAGTACTGCTCCAGCTCAAGCGCGCTTAACCAGGGAGTTTTCTCCAAGTTGTTACTACACAGTTGAATCCTGATAGCAATATCATAATTTGACACGCTGTGGAAAAATACCTCCTACTTATGATGATAACATTGCTTAGGATGCACAACAGTGCAAAGATAGTGTTTAAGCAACACAAGGATATCCTGATAATTTCTTGATTGGATTTTATTGATCATGATTGATGAAGCTTGGTTTGAAACAAAATATGTTTAAATGATTTGATGTGACATGGATGTGCAAATTAGATGTGAATGATATTGATTGATGTTCAATGAAAGATGAAGACCGATAAAGAATTTCTTCTCATCAAAATATGTCATGGGCTAGTGATTTGGATTCTGGATCACAAATGCTTTGACCAATTTGGTTTCATGTTTGTCAATGTTCAGATCACCACATAAGTTGGAGGATATAGACCAAGATTTATTCTAGAAGCAAGATGTAAATATCTGCCCCCATTGTCTAGCAATGTATGGAATGTCATGGATGGATGCTCAAATAGGTTTATGGAAGGATGGATATGGTAAGCATGCAAAGGATACCAAGGATTATCTTGTGATAAGATAAGGTGTTTGGATAAAGAAATACTTCATTGGATAGTGCTTCATGGCTCAGATAATGCTGAATAGGATAGGGTCAATGAAAATGACCCATGTCAAGATGTTTTATTGTAAGAAAGTGTAAAGTGTGCCCCAAACTTTCATCAAGATCAAGATAACTCGGATGATGGATGCAGATGGATGAATGGATTTATTATGGACAAGGTGGATGGAATGCTCGATTTATTATAGATGGGATGAGATGCTTTCATCTGAACTGGCGCATGTAGATGCTCGATTCTACACATGATAGCTATTTGCTAGGTTTTCATCATGGTCTTGCCCAAAGTGCCGCCCATGCAGTTTTCACTAGAGGATGATTTTTTTCTCTTTACTGTTTTCAATCCTTTTTCATATTTTTTGGATTTTCATATATATATATATATATATTTTTGGAAAGATTTCAAGCTCATGATGAATCACAATGTATTGCTGATGCATATGCTTCTGTTGTGATGTGTCATCGATACCCTGCTTGAAGAAGTTGCTTTGCCAAGATACGTGCACTTGAATGCTCCTTTGGGATTCTTTATTTGCTTTATTAACATTGAGGTTAACTCTCTCTCTATGCGTACATCGCGATAGAGTGCCTTTAAAATCCTTATGATGAAGGGTCATTTCCAATACATCGTTAATGTGAGAATTGGATATCATGTGTGGAGGCATGGATGGAGTGTGTTTAGGGATAAGAGATGGATTGGTTGATAGTTTGGAACCTTTGACTCTCCAAACTTGGGAAGATAAGCAATGATGGGTGGATACAAAAGTGCGCGTGGAATTAAGACCAACTACTTGATACACTTTGTGCATCACTTGAAAAGCCTGCTTTTTCTTTTGTGGAAATCTTTGATGGATACTTTCCCCATTTTTATTTTTCCCCATAATTTCTTTGACTGATGGAGTTTTATAGGGATAATCTTTATTTGTATTCTTTGGTATCCATTTGTATTTGATTTGTTCGATATGCTTCTTAGTTTCTTTTTTTTTATAACGTCCTTTGTGATTTGATCCAAATCTTTCTTTTGACGTTGGTCCCAATTCATGGATGGGATGATAGGTGGATGAAGATTCATGACATGGATGGTTGTAGTATTGACACTAGTACCTTTGTTCTTTCATTCTGCTTTTTCTGAGAGCTTTTGTTTAGAATGCATTCTCTGATTAATGATCACTGTAGATGACATTATTTCTATTTGCTACTCTACTAACTTTGGAATATCCTGTTCAATATCTTTATTCATGATGTCCTTAGTTTGAATTTGTGATATATCTGATACTGTTGTTGACAACTCTGTTTGATTGTAGGAATCAATAACCTACTCTTTTTGTGTAATAACATTAGGAGTAAAGGGATCCTGTTCTGAATGAAGATCATCTACGTGTCCATCCGTAGAAAGCATCTCATGGGTAGACAGAGGAGTAAGTGCTATGTGGATATGATCATCTTGTGTGGATAGGAGAATATCCATTAGATCATTGTAGTATCTTGGAGATATAAATTTTTGATCTTGAATGATTTTGGAGTTGCTTTTGATATGCTTTGGATCAAGTTATTGACATGGGTCAGTTTCAAATGATGGATTGCTTACAAAGGTTTCTTAGATGTCGTCATTAGACATGGTAAGTGGCTCAATATCCTCAAGTGTCAAGTTCAAGGTTCCTTTAGTATCTATAACCATGAGGTCAAAGGGGTTCAACATGTCTTGGAAAGGACCATTGCTAGACCTTAGTGAAGGATGTTGATCATGCTTTGGGATAAATTCTTGAGATATGACCTCTAAATCATAAGGAAATGTAGAGACATTTTCAACATGGTCATAGGTCAACAGATCGTGCATTATGTCAATAGGATCAAATAATCCTAACACTCCTTGAAATATATCACTAAAAAGTGGCTCTCGATGTATGGTGAGTTGATCATCAGAAACATCTTCAATGTTCTCATAGATGGAGAGATCTTGATCATTGTTTTCAACAATTGTGATAGAGGGATTTACAATGTCTTCAACTATAGGGGTAATTGATGTTGACATTTATTGAATTGGCTCATTGTTGAGTATTTTTGGTGGATTTTGATCATGATTTAAAAGTGACTCTTGACTTATGTTGATTTGATCTTTAGATGAGATAGAAACACCTTCGATGTGCTCTTGGATGGATAGATCTTAATCATTGCATTTAGCCATTGTAGTAAGGAGATTATCAATGCTATCACCAATGGTTGAATGTTCATTGTTATCCCCAATAGTTATCATTTTTTTTGTTTGTGCTTGTGTTTGTTGGGTAACTTGAGAGGCTTGGGCAGTTTGAGCTTGTGTTGCTTGTTGTGTGGCTAGATATTGTTGGATTTCCTTTTGGTAGGCCTCGTGAGCTTTTAGCACAATGTTATATTGTCATGCTGCATTTGGTTTAAGTGGTAGTGGTGCTGGATTTGGAATTGTGTTGGATGTAATGACAAGTGGTTGACATATGCTTGGAGCAATCATGATAGTGAGGGGTTGAGATATGATGGGTGTGATAGTGTTGGTTGGAATGATTGAAGTGATCAGGATGGTTGGAATGAATAAGGTGATAGGCCCTTAGGAGACCATATTTTGATTTGTCAGGATTGATGTTGTCATTCGATTAGATACCATCTGTTGGTGTGATGTCAATGGTATATTCAAAGGATTTGATGTGATGACTTGATTGGTGTTAGGTGGATTGATTTGGATGGAGTGATTGACCTGCTAGGTAAAGGGGGAAGCCCTAAACCAAGGAATGATATAGGTAATGGTGGTGGAGATTTCCCTTGGCACAATGACTCAATTATTTTGGTAAGTGTAGCAATTTGATCTCGCCAAATTTGATCTTGATTTTGATCTTGACTCCCTTGATATAGTTTATTAGTTTTTTGTTCAAGAAGATTTGGAGTGTGTACTTGTGTTTGATTTTGGACAATGTTTTGATTTGGGATGACACTCAGATTTGGCATGATAGGTTGAAATTGACCATTGTTCATGTTTGGAATATTCGTATGATTTGAAAATGTATCCATCCCAAAGTTTTCTGGATTCATGTTTCAAAAACTTTTTCTTGGTACATCTCCTTTGGCATGTAGGGATTTGGTGGGATGGTGTTGTTTGTTTGAAAGCTCATGCATTGATTGTTTGGTTGACAGACTTGTAGGTTTGGATTTAGATCTACCATCGGGAAATGTGTTCTAATCTTTGATTTGGGCATACTCACACTTGTTGTGCCATTGAAATTTGTAGAAGGTAATGATCTGATGTATGGTTTGCATAGATGTAAGTGTTGATAATCAACTGGTGTTGTAAGGCTTTGATAGCTTAGTTGACTTGGATTACTCAAGATGTATGGATCAATTTTATATTCCATGTTCTCCTTATGTTTTGACCTTGTTGCAAAATTGACTGCTAAGGTTCTTAGGACTAATGATGAGATGAAGGATGAAAAGGAGAAATGATATGAGTTTTGAACGTTTAGGAACTTCAGATCAATGCTAGACTTAGGGTTTGATTTTGATTGTTTGATTTGGATAATGAACTTATAAACCCTAAGATGTTAGATGTGATCTTAGGATGAAATTGCTCAAATGATTGCTAATTTATTTAAATGTATGAGAAAGGATACATTCCCCTACACCTAACTAAACAAGGTGATTTTGATTTTGATGATTTAATGATGCACCTAAGTCTAGAATGATGTTTCCAAAGCTCTAAAGTTGTTTGGTGGGATGGGTTTTGATAAATGTTTGGAATTTGGATGAATTGTTTGATTTGATCCTAAATGAACCTAGGAATGACTTGTTTAAAAGACCAAGATAGTGAAGAACATGCCTTTCTCTAAAAGTAATTCAACATCAAAAGATTAATGTTTACATGAAAGCCATATGACCAAAAGATGCCAAGTACATATGTGGGGTCTAATTGATTTAATCTTTGCTTAATGGATTGTTTTTACCACAAACACACTCTTGAATAGATTTTGAATCAAGATTTCTAATGTCTCAACTTTCCTCTTATCCTGCAAACTGTATTATGCAGAAACCAAGGAAATTTGAGGCAAGAGTTACCTATTATTGACCTTAGTAGGAGAAAATTGAGATGAAATCCAAATGCTTAGATGCCTCTAAGGACATGAATCCCAAGGGAAAGCAATAACATGTAAATTTGCTCAAGGATATTTTCCTCTCCTAAAGGGTTTGCAATTTTGATGATTCATTGAATGTTGGTTTTCCAATGTTTTCGATTAAAGCATTGTGATTTCAAACTGACTCACAAGAAATATAACATCCTAGCTCAATTGGTACATTTTTTCTTGGTGGGCTTGCCTCATGCCCTTTGTAGTAGAAGAGATGATTTTACATGCAACCAAGGACAAAATATAAAGGTATACATTTAAGAATGAATTCTTAACCTCTATATTTCAACCAAGATTAGACATGGAAAATAACTTCTTGGAATCTAAGTTCCAATGCACCACTTTGATAAAATCGTTGGATGGACTAGATGGCTACTACAAACAAGGTTCTTAATGACACAACATCAGGGACATGGCACCTTGCGAGTGTCCAACAACCCACTAAAGGCTTTAATCAATCCTAGTAGGGACTCTTATACGTTTTACGGTAGTACCCCATTCTAAAAGACATTGTACAGCTAAGGCCTACATACCATGAGGACTTGACAATTTAGTATTATCCATTTATATACCGGCCCAAATGAAAAACCGGTTGGAGTCGCCTTCAAGTTCTCCTTCTGGATGTGTCTCTTAGGTAGGCCCCTCTAAAGGTGACTCAAAGCAATAAAATGCATTTTGAGTGTTTCTCTTGCACCCTAGATCGCATGAAGCACAAGGGGAGAGGATATGCACTCAAAATGCACCAAAGACAAAATCACACAAAATTCAAACACTTGTTCATTTTATAGCCTTCAAAGAAATTGTGATTTTTTTTTAAGCACCAAAACCAAAATGTGAAGTTTGATTGTTCGATTTTAGTCCAAAAGTAAAAGACTAGTCAGTTTCTAACGTTTAATTTTAGGCCAACTTTGAAAAGATCAAGACGGTGATTGATTTTAAATCCAAATTGAAACAAGTTGTCCCAAAATAGAAAATGAGATCAAGAAATGAATGCCTCAAGTTTTCACAATAAGCAATAAAAAATGCTTTTCCAAGTTCAAGTTCAATGTTCAACTTTCCAACTCCAATTTGCTTGCCTTTTGTTTTTGCTTGATTCTAATGCTTGATTATCCTGCAAATACCACAAAACCATGACAAATAAGATTCATTTTAATAAAATCTTAATATAAATAAACATAATTTCAAACATAATGGATTTTGAAACAAGTGTTTGAAACATAGAAAGAAAGTAGTTCACTAGTTAAACCATTTGTTAACCATTTTCCTCCATTAGAGTTCAACAAAGACGTAGTGCAAATGATTAGGAATCTGACAAATAAGCTGAAACCTTAGTTATAAACATGAGACTTAATTGTGTTAAACCGAAACCTTAGTTATAAGCATAAGACTTGCCAAACACTTGCAAAATATTTTGAAAATGGCAAGAGAATGCTCCACTACTAGATCATTTCCCCTTATCTCTTTTTTTAAAAGAGTAAAGAAATGCCTCTAGATACCCATTTCTTAAAGAACTGCCTAAACTGCCCACATAACTATCAGCACTATTCACGTGTGGATTTGGTATAATCTAAATAGGGACATGGTGGGACCGTCTCAGTGTTCCCTATCCCTCACGTGCATACTATTAAATCTGCTAAATAGAATAACTGACAGCTGTCTGGTACACCTGCAACCATTTGCAATAAGTGGAAACAAAAGATGTATAGACACATGTAGAAGATATGAATCTTCAGAGATAAGGGTAAGTAAACTTTGTATGGGCATACGCTGAAATGGTCAAGACACAACTTCAAACACAGGCTACTCCCTACGCGACCATTACTCAATGGAGACAATGAAATTAAATACAGAGAACATAAATATTGATGAGAAAAGACATAAACATTAATGACAGAAAAGAGAAATATGCCAAAACATACGCCTCTCTCAATCATAGGTTTCGTTCCAATTGTGCATTTGAAATGTTCCAATGAAAAATGTTTGTATATTGTGAAAGCCTTTGTACATTTTGACAGACTGTAGACTTCTTGTCCAATCACACACAAATACAACGAAAATAACGTGGATTAGAAGTACTACATCTAGAATAGCCAAACTGAAAATATTTTAATAACCACAGCATGAATCTAGTGATATTTTGGCAAAGGTAAAGATTTGGAAGGCACGTGAAACAAAGCTAAAGCTAAAGCTCATTCTCATTTAATTCTTAAGACATGCGACAAGGGCAATGATGGGTGTATGATTGCCTTATTCTTAATGGAATCCCCAAGTCATTATCAGTTTTCAAAACCATAACAATGATATATCTACCAGCCGCTAGAATATGGAATGTAGATGAAATCATAAAACACTAGTAGGAGAAATAAAAAATAGCAGTAAAGAACAAATAAAATGTGTGCTACCCGTGATCAATGCTTCATGATATTCCTGCACGATGTTTTGCATATAATGCATTATTCGACTAGTGTAAATGCCATTAATTTCATAGTAGGTTAAAATGGAGATTGTGCAAGCATAGGGAAAGCGTGCAAACTACTAGACATAAATGAGTAAGCATAGGCACTACGTGTGAACTTACTTCAACTGATGTTTCCTTGCTCTCCTCCCATCATAACCGCCATTGCCATTTCATTCAAAGAAGGCCACTTGAAAAAGTAATGGAAATAAGCAAATATACTAGCAACGTATGTGGGTGAGAAGGTGTGAAACATATTTCATTCCTATCCTACGTTCTGGAGGGTGGGCTGATATAGGTGATCGCCAATATATGGAGGACACACACGTATGCATTGACAATTTTGCAGAAATATTTGGATGTTCTTCATTAGGAGATGGTCCCTGGGCCTTCTATGGGGTGTTTGATGGACATGGAGGGAAACATATTGCCCAGTTTGTTTGTGACAAATTCTCTAACCTCACTGTCAAAGATACTCACTTTCCTTCAGAAGTTGAAAAAAGATGTGAGAAGGGCATTTTTGCATACAGATACTGCTTTTTTTGAGGCATGCCCACTCGACACTTGTCTCTCTTCGGGTACCACAGCTTTGGTTGTAATGATTTTTGGAATTATATTTGCTAGTTGCAAATGCAGGCGATTATTAAGCTGTGTTTGTCAAGGCAAGGGAAGGAAATTGAAATGTCCAGGGATCACAATGTTGATTGCTCTAGGGAGAGAAAATAGATTGAAGCATCTGGGGGGCATGGTCTGCACAAAGTCAGATGTGACAGTGGTATAATGACAGGTGGAGAGAAGAAAAGAACATGCTCAATGCTATTTAAAGAACTTCTAATCAAATATGACTTGTAATAATGCACCCCTATTGCAGCTAATGTTGAATAATGTGCAGAATAACAAATCACACATGAAATTACATATAATGAGGCGTAATAGAAACACAGATATACAATAATTTCTAAAAATTATGATTACTCCTTGGGACCCAATTTATTTATTTATTTATTTTTGCACCTCCAATAGTAAAGACACAATTCATTATTAAATGAAGGAGACATTTCCCTGGACTTCGTGAAGGGAACAAGCCTTGTATTGTCATAGTGAATTCAAGGTCATGTCAGATTAAAAAAATGTCAGTAGTATATCATATATAAATACTTAACTCTGAATCTGCACTAAATCAATATCACCTCTATTAGATTTCAGAAATCCAAATGCATATAGCGGATTGTAGTGATGATGATATTCAAAAACAATGAAACATCAATCAGACTTAGGAATGTCAGTAACATATATATATCCAATAGTGATAGCCCTCCTTCTAGCACCAAATGTGAGCATCCCTTAAAAATATGCAAACACTAAACTTCATGTATGGGTTAGTATCTACAAATTCCTCAAGAATACTCCTATGAAATAACATGTGAATGCTTCAAAATGCAACAAATGACAATAGAAAACTAAAAGAATTATGAAAAAAATAACAAGTACCTATTCCATAGTGGATTGGTGTCAAATGTGCAAATGACCCTTTCCCAATCCTTGCTCAAAAGCTGAAATGATGCAAATGCCAATATGATGAAGAGCAAAATCAATTCTCAAACCAAGAGAGTGACTTTGCATAAGTTGTAGATGGATTTGATGAAGAATGAGGTCTTCATTTATAGATTTTCTTGATGAGAGATTGGAAAAATGGGTGAATATGGGACTAAATGTAGACCAATGAAAGAAGGCCACTTGTCAAGTTGTGATAGGTTGAGGGTTGTGCAAGATTTGGGAAATGTGCCCAAGAGGGGGAAATTTCAAATTCAAATTTGAGAGTTAATGTTGAGTTTGACCTTTGCAAGGGACATGTAAGAGACATTAATTGCTTTGTTGGATGTACATGTCCACTTGATTTTGAATTCAAACTTGAGGGAATATTCCTCATAGATGCCATGTTGAGTGAAAATGAGGATTTTAATAAATTAATAAATTGATTTATTTGTGCAAGTGGGATTATCTAGAGGATGTGATGGGTAATTAGGTTATGCTTAATTAGGATTAGATTAGCTTAATGATGATTAAGATGATTTTGAATTTTATGACTTAAATATTTGATTTATTTAATTCAGAAAAGGATGGAATATGCATTTGGATTTAATTAAATGAATGTTTGATTTATTTGATTAAAAGGTTGATGATAAAGTTTATTCAATTTTAAATTAATGACCTTAGGAGATGGAAATTAATGAGATTACCTGATGAGTGGATGAAGGTGAGCTTGATTAATTTGCTAAGTGGACCTAATGCATGATGCTAATTTTGCATGTCTTCGGTTATTTTGTTAGGAGGACTCCCACTGAAAGTGTGCTTAAGGAATGGATCAACGAAGCCTGGGTCCCTCATTGAGTCCACCTTGTTATGGTTCAAAATTTAACCAAGGGTTTATTTTCATTCTACTTTGCGGAGGTCAGTCATGTCCATCCTATCTTAGCCCATGGTCCCTAGTATGTCAGGTCTTCTTTGCTAACCTAGGATTTTGTTGTCTTAGATGACACGAAGTTGCAAGTCTCTGTCTAGATTGAATTCACTGGTCTGTCTTTTCCTTGTGTGTCTTTTTTGAATCAAATTGCATCCTCACTAGGGAAGGTCATTTGTATTGAGCCTGATAGGTTTTTCTAGGCTTGACCCCAAGAATGAGTTTGTGTGGAAGTAGACCTCTCAAAGGGATTGAAAGAATCCATTGATATTCAAATTGGAGCTCTCCGGCATACCCAAAAGGTCACTTATTTTAATCTACCCAACACATGTTATAGGTGTCAATCTATAGGCCACAAGATTAAGGATTTCCCTTTGGTAGTGCCTCGTACACCTTATCTACCACGAGATGCTAAAAATACTCATCAGGAAGATACTTTTGCTGCCAAATTTGATGATAAATGGACAACGGTTACAAGCTAAAAAAAAAATCCACTAGTTTTAGTTCAGCCTCTAAGGCCTCTAAACCATCGAAGGTAGTTTCAAACCCTTCAGTGAAAGGGACGGAAGCTCTTGTCGAAGCTGATAATGTTCTCATGAAGCCTAGGACAAAGGAAATGCCTTGGCCTATTGTCATTATGATTGCTAAGTTGAACATTTATCCTCCTGTGTTGGGAGCTCAAAAGCGATCTTGCAGTCCTTCTCCACCACTTGAAGCAGGGGAATATGTGCAAGAAAAATGGAGATTTTCTTCTCCTATTCAGATTGGGTCAGTTCCACCAGAGTTTTTGTAGAATCATTTCTCTTCTCTGAATGAAGAGGAAACAAATTCTGACAATATGGAGGAGTTTCATTCATGAATTTCATCTCATGGAACATCCAAGGTCTGATAAACCTCTCTAGAAAGTATTTTGTTAGGGATACTTTAAGAAAATATTCTAGTATTGAAGTGCTTTTTCTCCAAGAGGTTAAAATTTATAGATTCTTGCTTGATTCGGCTTTCCATTCTATTTGGCCAACTCGTAAAATCTTTTGCACTACTCATGATGTTGGGCAAGGTGGATCTATCATCCTTTTGTCCCCACAGTGGCACACTTGCGTGGTCAACCACGGGTCTGATCCTACTCATCAACTCGTCTGGATCCTTCTCAACATTGATAATCATTCCTTTAGGATTATTAATGTTTATGCTTCTAATGATGTTATGGAATGCTTATTTCTTTGGCATTGGATTGTTGATTCATTTCCAATTGCTACTTGGTTATTATGTGGGGATTTTGATATGGTTGAGATGGCATATGAAAAGGATGGCACCTTTCAATTCAGATGGGTAGCTAGCGAATGGGAGGCATGGTTTTACATGTACAATAAATTGGGGCTTTTTGATCCCAATATTGGTTGCCGCCATTCTCATTCTCTTTGGCACACTTGGTGTAATTTTATGGTCTATTTTCATAGAATATTTAAACTCCTTGATTGTGCCATGATCTTGGCTCAATCTTTTTTCTCTTTTGAAATTTCTTCTCTCTTGATTCAGTCGTTAGTGGATGTGAATTTTTTCAAAAACTTCCCCATTTATTTTTGCATTGAATGGGAGACATGTCAACCTCACACGTGTAAAAATCAATTCTTTTTTAATACTTCATTGCTTTTCCATAAGCCTACTTTGGCCCACATTTGTAAAGTCTATAATTTGGAGTGTAGGGAAACTCATCATGTAGGCTAAATTACATGGTGGAATGATGCTATCACTCGCATGACTCAATTTCTACACATTTATGGATGCCAACTGGCTATCTTTTGTCAGTGATCTTATGAGGCTACCACCTCTGGCCTATGCTTTCCTACCGAGGCTTTAGCAACCAACCCTTTTTCCTCATCGTTGCAAGTCAAGGTGGTGGAATTAAGGCACAAAAAGTAAGTTACAAATAATTATGATGCTAGAGGGGCTTAAATTAAAGCCAAGTTGCACTAGCTCAAAGTTGGTGACTAGCCTCAAAGAGTTTTCTCTAGCTCTGTGTGCCAGAAACTCATCCCCAAGCATTGAAAAATTAAAGATGGAATTCAGGTGCTCTTTGAGCTTCCTAAAATTCTCCAAGCCTTTGTGCGCCATTATGACCAGGTTTTCACAGCATAGGAATCCATGTCCGTGTGACAACAAGCCCTCCAAGATTTCCTTACTATTGTGCCAAATAGGCTTTCCTCAGCCTAGAGAAATTTTTTGATGAATTTTTGACACTAAATGATCTCAACGAAGTTGTTCATTCCTTAGCTGATGAAAAAGCCACAGGGATTGATGGGTTTCCTTGTGAGTTTTATAAGGCCCTTTTGGATTGTGTTGGGAAAGATCTTTATCATGTTTACTTAGAGATGTTTCATGCTAATTCTATGGGAAATTTAATAAAAAAATGAAATATTAAATTCATACCTAAGTCTAGAGATCCCAAGGATATTTCCAATTGGATACCTATTACATTTCTCAATGTCTCCTACAAAATCATTGCTAAAGCTTTGGCTCTAAATTTTTTTCCATCTTTTACCTCAAATTGTGCACTCAGAGGAAATAGGATTTATCAAATTTAGGTTCATTTTGGATAATATTATTTCCATGTGGGAAGATATGCAGTGGACCAAATGATCAAACCAGAATATTATTTTTCTCAAAATTGATTGTTCTAAAGCCTATGACTTCATTGAATGGTCTTTTATTCTTGCGATGCTACAAGCTTTCGATTTTGGGCCCAATTTTGAATTTAGGTTGTTTGCATTCTCTTTGCAGATTCTTCTGCTTGTATCACCATTAATGGCCACCAATCCTTTTCCTTTGGGATCTTTCATTCCATCTGGAAAGGATTCACGCTTGCCCCTTCTCTATACATGATCACTGCTAAAGGGTTTGGTTACCTTTTGGCCAATGTAGTTTCTCAACAGCGTGTCAAGGGCATCTTGCTACCTAACTCTTAGGCCCAACTAGTTAATGGCTATTCTTTTATTGTCCTCTTTTCTCACTCTTCTTGAGGATGAAGACAACATCAAAGCGGCCCTAGAATGTCTCAATATTTTATTCCTTGCTTCTCATTCTGTCATTCAATGGCACAAAACTTTGTGCTATAGAAAATTTATTTTGCCCACTCCACCCTAATTTTAGTAGTATGGTTGGAAGTGGATTAGGCTAGGAGAAATTTTTTGATTCTTGGGAATTCCCTCTTCCTTCCAGGCATCTTTGGCTGAGCTATGGCAAGTTTTTCTTTCTAGATTTGAGCATAAGCTCTCTTACTGGATTACTAAGCCCCTCTCTTTGGCAGGGAAATTTCAAGTGTGCTCCAAAGTTCTCGCAGCCACTCATGTTTATTATTCTTCCTGTTGGACCTCCTCTAAAGCCGCCTATGGAAAACTTGAAAATTTTCTCCAGGAATTCCTTTGGGCCTCTATTGAATCACATAGAGGGTTTCACCATGTCAGCTAGGAATTTTGTTGTCTTCCTAGAAACTCTAGAGGTATTGGGCTGCTCTCCACTCACTAACAAGACACTTCCTTGTGTATGAAGTGGATTATTCAAGCCCTTATGGGAGATGAGGCCTAGAAAATTCTTCTTAGGAATTGTATTCAATCAGACTTTCTTGCACCCACTTGGAAGGGGATTGGCTTTCAAACCCTTTTGGTTATGGAGGAACCGATTCAAATTGTCAAGACTTTTATTGTTAAAAGCATTTGGAGAGCTTGGGAGGTAGTCAAGCCCTAGCTCCACTAGGCTAGTTCTAGTTTTTGTGATGGGATTTCACTCAACCAGTAGAATCTTTGGTGGTGTCCTCTTTTTTCTAGTAATAGCTTACCTCTGGCTAAATCATCTTGGCTTAAGGAACTCAAATTCCATAAGAAAGGTATTCATACTTTACAACATATATTTCAAAGACCCAAAAATCATATTTTTCTATGGGAGGACTTATGTACCTTTTACAAACTTCAAAACCAAGACCGTTTAACTTATGATGGTCTAGTGAATGCTATTCCTACATAAATGCTTCATAAGGTGGGTATTTGTGGGTCCAAGCCTTGGTGGAAGGACTGGAAGTGGTACCCAGACACCCCTCTCAAGAATTACAAGCCCAAGCTTGGTTATAGGTGGCTCTCACCACATTTTCCTATGATTTATGGTTTGAACCAGAGGTGGCTTCTTTAATCTCTTGCTCATGTTTGGCGTAAAATATTTTCTACCACTTGATCAACTAGTGTTGAGTTGGAACTTTCCCACTTTTCTTGGTGTATTCTTTTCCAAGGCTTTCCTATGGGTTCTTGGTTTGTTCACCTGGGGGTCTAGGACCCTTGTTTCCATTTTTGTGGGAAAGCTAAGTGTTTTAAGCATCTCTTTTGGTTTTTCCCTAGAGCCCAGTAGTTTTGGACTTGGATTCATGACTTCTTTCAGCCTTTTTGACTGAAGTACTTTTCCTATCATATGGTTCTGCTCATAGACTCACCCAAACTTCTTGATAAGTATACCCAACTTTGGAACACTTTCAATGTGGAAATCCTATTCAATATCTAGAAAGATAGAAATGCCTCAATATTTTCTTATACTCAAATAGATAAAAATGTTTCTTTATATTCTAAAGCTATTATTTGTTCTAATGTGCTCTTATAGATTCAAGTGAAAGCGAATAAAATTGTACTTGAAGTTACTCACCTGAAAGTGCTTTTGGACCACTAGGGAAATGCCCATGTACTATTGCTCGGGTCCCCACTTTTCACACCTCCTCTTGCGGTCAGTCACCCTCTTAGGGCTGGTAGCAGAGTGGCTTTGTGTACCCCCACTCTCAGCCTCCTCTTCAATGGAGATCTCACCTTCCTCAGCAGGCCCACTCTCCTCTGCATTGGGATGGCCAAGGGTGGCCTTCTAGTGGTGCTTTGGGGAGTGGCAGTGGTGGTTTTGAGTGGCCCTCTAATGACACTCCCACCTCTGGCTCTGGTTGGCCAAACTCTGGTAAAAGTTTTATGTGGCTTGCACTTGAAATCTTGCCTCAGCACGAGGAAGATAAAGATAAAGATAAAGAAGTTGATGATGGTTGGGTTCCTCCTCCTAACGTCACTCCAGAGCCTACTAATGTATGGGGGGAGAAATTGGATGAAAAAGACCCTCCTAGCTTTGTTGGCACTGCTTTGGCCACTTAATGGATTTTTTATGTTATGTTTGTAATCATGGACTTCTGGGCTAGGCCCATGTGACTGGTCATCTTTTTTGGCTTTTCTACGATTTTCCCATATGACTCTCAAGGTGTGCCTTCTTACCATTGACCTTTTTTTTGTGAATATGTATTTTAATCCTTGATTTAATATACATCAATGCCTATTCATCAAAAAATAAAAATTTCATGTCTAAATAGATATCAATTTAAAATAATAATTTTTTTTCTTAACACACTCATTCCATTACACTACACCCCTTGTTATTATAGAATACCTTTGGACATTAATAATTTTTTTGACAATATTATTTGAAATAAAACTTTGATTCTTTACATTGTATTATAAAAATAATTTTAACATCATGCAATTATTAAATAATTTTAAATAGTAATAATTGTATTAAATTTTCCATTTTTTAAAAAAATAAAAATTAATTTATCATAAAAATAATCTTAACATTATAAAATAACTTTTAAATATTTATCATTGTACAATTATAAATTTAATTATGAAAAAAATTAAAGAAATGAATTACGAAAAACAAATAATATTAAAATCTGAAAATCTAAGAATAAAATAAAGCATGGCTTCCTAAAATCTCTTTGGTTAAATTCATTTTTTTTAAAGAAGGCTTAAATAAATAGTGAATAATGAACTCAATATGGATTTAATTTTGAATAATGTCAAATATGAAATATTTAATAAATGTAAAAATGTTTATAAAATAAGATAACAAAGTAATTATTTGAAAGTATGTGAAGATATTTTTCAATATTTTCAAGTATTTCAAACAACATATGTATCAATATGTAAATTTGAGTGCATAAGTAATTATTTCTAAGAATGTACAAAATGATTAAATGAATTAATTAATTTGATTTATCTAAAAATAAAAAATACATAAAATAGAAAAATTAAATAAATTTTATATTTATTTATCTGAAGTTGAATTATAAATGAAGAGATGGTAGACTAATTAATGGTAGGAATAAAACCAATGTGATGAGATGCTCCTGAATCCAAAAACCATCTATCACGACCAAAATGTACTATAGAAGTTACCAATGCATGTCCTCTACCCATGTAGAGTTTATATTATTTACCTTTCATACCACTTGAAAATCATGCATTCCTTGATTGTGTAGGTTTGGATGAAGGTGAAGGTGATGCAGATTGAGAGGATGTAGAAGAAGGAGTCAAAAATGAGGGTAGTGGAATATTATTCTTCTAAAGAAGATGTGAAATCCCATCAATCTTCTTCATATAATAGTGGTGTTCATCATGACCTTTCTTCTTGCAATATACACAACTCAACTTTTTCTTAATAGGGTTGAGTGAATAGTGATTTTATTAATTCAATAATAAAATATTATTTTTAATTAATAATGAGACAAAATTGAATAATTAATCAAATATAAATAATTTATTTGATCAAGTATATGGGAAATGATGATGTGTCAATTTTAGATCTAAAAATTTATCTTATAGTATAAATTAGAAATGGTGTTAAAATAACACTTTTTAAAAAATAATATAAAGAATTTTAGATGAAAAATGGGTGATAGGTGTTAAGTATAAAGTGTATATTGAAATAAAAACACCGGAAACAATATAGAGAACAAGCAAAAACTACACACAAACAAAAAATTTACATTGTTCAACAATAATTTAGTTATATCGAGAGGAAATATGAGCACAATAAATACACAAGTTCTTATCTATAGTAAAAAATTTCAATTCGCAAATTTTATTACACATGTCAAGGTAGACAAAGATTCAAGAGACACATGGGAATTAAAAAATTTTGATAGTTGGACTTCATAATCAAACAATATCCCACTTGAACTCCAACTCATGCTACAAATAGCTAATATTGTAGATGCAACATACTTGGCTTAACATCACATTTTTACCAAACCAAGAGAACCTTTGTAAAAATATAGCTTATCTTTTGCAACAACATTTGTCAATGCATATGTAGGATTGAGAATACTATGAATCTTCTCCAATTTTAGCTTACCTTCTTTAATTACACTTCTCATAAAATGATATTAAATATATGTGTACTTTATTTTTGAATGAAAGGCTAATCTTTTTTCTAAATGAATTGGACTTTTATTGTGATTATATAATGTAAAATCTTGTTTACTTCTAAATTTAGATAGTAGTCTCTACAGCCAAAACATCTCCTTATCTTCTTTAGGGAGGAATATATTTTAATTTTGCAGTAGAAAGAGCAACCAGGTTTTGCAACCTAGAAAACTAGTTGATCACTACCCCTACAAAATTGAACACATACCTAGTGGTTGATCATATTTTATCCAAGTCACCAGCTATGTTGGAGTCAACAAAACCATTTCGTTATTTATATTATCCACTAAACCTCAAAACATAATCTGATTTTCCCTTCAAGTATCATAAAATCTATTTTATAGCCTACGAATGATTTTTTCCTGGATTTATCATATATTTATTAACCACTCCCACTACATGAGTAATGTCAAGTCTTGTGCAAAGAATGACAAGATGTCAACAACAAAAGAATTGAGTACTATTTCTATGTATCATTTATCTTCTTGTGTCTTAGCAAACATATGAGAAGATAATTTGAAGTGACCAATTAGATGTGTTCTCACTAATAGAGTGAATAATTTATCTATTTAATATACTTAAGTGTATTTAGGTTGATGAGGTTGGACATCTTGTCTAACTGAATGTCCAAATGTTTAGACCTTTACAAGTTACCAATTTTTTTGGTAAACTTCATGTGCCTACCTTTTGAGGTTGGAATACTTTTCATCTCACCCAAAAGGTCACTCAACACTTGGAAACAAGGTTGATAACTTGGTCAAATAGGTTTTTGGTTAGTATATTCCTAGTGATCGTAAGGTTTACACCTATAATACATTTGTCTACTCATTTGTGTCACTTTATGGGGCACTTCTAAATGCACATGATAGGTTGATTACCCCTTCTTTCCTATATATGTAAGGTTTCCTCATTTATACATTTGGGTCAACTAAATACAATATTGTACATTGTTCACTTCTGCTTGTTTTTTATATCTATGATCTCCTAATTATTATATGGTATCAGAGCTATAGGAGGACATATTTTGGGCCAAAGGTAAAAAAAATTATTGTATTTTATCAAATTCCATTAGTATGTGTTAACAGTTGTAGGAAAATGGATAGGCATCTATAAAAGAATTATGAGGCACAATTTTGGAGTCAACCTGCACATCTACTTATAGAGAGAAGAGATTGACCATCTTGAGGATGTGAAATCTTATTTGTAGGGGGCAGGAGGCTAAATTGGTTGTGCTTGTTTGTAAGTTCCTCTTTCAGAAGAGGTGTGATTGTTTGTTCAGTTCGTGCCCATAAATTTTTGGCCATTCTAGACCACGTATACACAACCCACACCCATTTCCATTTCATAAGGTTTTTCATTTTGTAGGGATAATAAGGATTCAGGAAGAAGATGATGTGTTATTGGGGATACTCTAAATTCACTTGCCTCCAGTTATGTAGTTACAAATCAAAAGAACAATTTCCTTCAAGTTTAGAATGGGTGGAATTGGAAAGAAGTTGATCTAGTTTACCTGACTTTTTAGGTAGGTTCTAAACTTGGATGAGGAGATATGATGGAGATAAGTACTATCAATATGCATGGAAGTTGCATCCAAAAGATGGGTGCGGATTTACTACCCCTCATCTTCTACATGACTTTGGTTCTCAAAGGGGATAATTATATTGTGTATCTTCATGGCTTCCATTTCCCCAACATGGTTGGCCTAGAAAATACATTGCATTTATTTTGAGAACCACATTTGTATTACGTTGTCACCAATAGAAGCTTGGAATTAATTTGTAATCCATTTTCATGAGTAGCAACTTGGAATAAATTGTGTCTACGTAAAGTGACATATGCTTTTTATATAAAGCATGAGCTTTCCTGCTCTATAACTACTCATCTTTAAAAATATATGAAATTTAATGTAACATTGTAATTCAGTTGTAATAAAATAAATTGTTGTGCTATTCATTGTTATTCATTTATAGTAAAGAATTATTTTTTGAGTTTAGTTTCTATGAATCTATTCAAATCATTTTTTTTTTCCTTTATGAAATAATTGCATGCATATTTAAAACATAAATCAATACAAATGAAAAAAGAAAATTGCCATCAAATTGACAAAAAAAATTATAAACACTAAAATTTGTCACTCTTGTTAGGGTTTATTGAAATTTTATTGATTTCTAATTTTTTGTTGACCTTCTCCCCCAGTTCCTAGTACCATTATTCATTTTACTAAGTGCTTTGCAACATTAAGTTACCAGCGCCTTGGCCTTGATGTCAATCCTAGTGCACTAAAGTTTAAAACAACTTTAAAACACACGTTTATTGTTTATATCATAAATTACTCAATCATTTGATGAACATTTTATGTATGGTTGTAGTTGTATTCTAGAGTGAAATGCACAAATTGCTAGCCTTGTGAACTTAAACCTCCAGAATCACCCTATACAAGTTAGATTTGCAAAGATCAATGGTTTAGAATTTGCTGTCAATTTAGGACAACCATGTACTAATTATGTAGTTTGAAAGCAACATGTTGACATTTCATTCACCTTAATGCAAAAAAAAACTTTCTACTACTAAGTGCTAAGTGAATTTATTTTTAAAAATTAAGTGAGAGGTTCAAGACAAGGGGAGATTTCAAATTGCTCATAGCAATGCACCTATGATATTTTGGGTTCCAAATCCAAAAAATCCATTCCATGCTTGTCAAGTATTAATATTTTTCAAGAATCAAAATTCAGGTAAGTGAAAGAAAAAATTCCTATGGCTACATTTCAACTTCCATCATTTCTTAAAATATTATTTTGTCAAACATTGAAGTTTGGGTTTAGGGTTGAGAGACTTAAGAATTAAGAAAACTTAAGGATTACTAAAATATAATTCACAATTTCACATTGTATAAGCATTTCTACCTCTAGTACCACTAGAGAAAAATCAGATAAAAAAATACATTATTCAAAATTTCCTAAAACCTCAGATTTCACTAATTAATACCATGATATTTATGATCCTAAAATCTATGGTAGGTGTACCTCAGCACTTAAATTTTCATCTAATAATTAAGGCTTCAAAGAAAATGTAAGTTAATAGTTACAATGAACCATGGGTAACTCAATTAGGGCGCATGATGCTACATGAGGTTTTCCCTTGCCCAAAATTATGATGATAAAAAAAGAGCAATTGATAATAAAGACAAAATAGAATATTTCTTATCCATTAATGCAAAAATAAATTGGAAAAGTGTTGGGGTTTATAACCAAAAAATTTAGAAATGTCCACATTGACCTAGAAAAACATGCTAGTGATTATGAAGCAGTGGACGAAATAGAGAAATAATCTTTCATAAATAAAATAGTTTAGGATAATATACAAGTTAGAAACAAATTAATTTAGGTAATCATAAGCCTCCTTATGATTTTGATAGTTTTAGACCATGGGTTCAGAATACTATTTCCATGCTATTATTTTGCCTCGAACTAGATAGCAATTGGGAAGTGGGTGCAAGCCTCCTTGAAATGGTATATAATATCCATTATGGTGTTCCACACGTCAAATATAAATTTATTGAGCACATTGTAGAATCCATGCATAAACAATTTTTAATGATTAAAGGAGGTTCCACCAAGACATTTAGGTTCACAACCTACTTGTGCTATTTTTTTAATTCAAATTTAAAGGAATGTTTAAGACCAAAAAGCATCAGATTTAGCCCTATAGTAATGACGAGGAAAATAAAATGTCTCCAGTTTATGATTGGACCACTGAGATAAGGATGCATGATTCTCAAAGGAACTACAGTAATTTTGTAGACTACTTTGTGACTCCATTGTATCAAGAAATTACAAATACTCCAATGCCTAGATTGCCTATGAATTTTAGAAATTGTATTCAACTAGGAAAAGAAATACAATTGGCTAATTCGTACTTAATGGAAGAATATACTTTGCTAATATTTTATGGATCGGGAGTAGAGACATACAAAATTCCAATACATTTGATAGAAAGGTTTTTTACATTGGAATATGTAAGGTAGATGCAGAGTATTGATAACTACACCTTTCCAGTCAACAAAAGAAGACCTTAGTTCCTTCTATACCTTTTTCATGTGGAGGGTTCACATTTGAGAGAAAAGCATTTAGTGTGGCACATGATTTTTTGAAATTTTTTAATTTTGATGTTGTCTGTCACTAGTAGTATGATCCATGTGACACTATTAAATCAATGGTTGTGGCTAATAGGAATGCTACAAGTAGAATTCAACATCAAAGTAAACCCTTTCTTGAAAACTTGAGAAACAAGGATTCTTGGGATGAGGTCAAAATAGCAATGGAGAAAATTTCTAATGAGAAAGGTATTTATTTTGAACAATTGTTAGAAAAAAATATGGAATTTTATCAAAATAAAATCAAGACGTACAACATTTTTTATAAAAAGTGATAAACTGTCTAGTATAGTAAAAATTCTAGATTCTCTAGAGAAGGAAGTTACAGAGAAAAATTGGTAACAATAAAATTTTACTACACTAGAGGGTTTATAGTAATTTTTTATTTGTAATGAGGAAGGAGCTAGGTGACCCAAGAGATCTTGAAAGCTATGGAGATAATGAAGAAGATCGTGAGTTTAGTAAATTATGGAATATAGAGCATCCCAATGATCATGAAAATCAAGAAACTGATGATGAATCTAGTGATGGTAGCGAAGAACAAAGTTATGTCAATTTCAAGCTTTGTTTAAGTGAGGCCACAAAAGAAGCATATACTTCAAGAGCAACCATAGCCAAAACAATGAGTTATGAAGGTGGTCCTTTTGGTTCCTAAGCACAACACCCTTGGATGGTAACAAATGTAGAGCATAGAAAATGGTTGATAAATTTTTCCTTGGAGCTAAAGGCCAAGGGTATACAAGTTCAACCAAAACAATTCAATTTTTTAGATTTTCAAATCCTAATCCTCATGGTAAGATACAATCACAACTAGGACATGCCCATGGTGGAAGGCCTGGTGCAACTAGCACTGCCACTAGTGGTGATGGTATGGGTAGTAGTACTAGTAGTTGTCAACATGTGCTACAAAAAAAAATTACACATTATAAGAGGACAGAAATAGAATATACCAAACAAACACCAGGCGATCAAGGCATATAGAAGAGGAAAAGGATTTTGACAAGTCCAAGTCACACTCCATTTCCACCACAAAGGAGGGTATGTGCAAGGTCATGATGGGCCAAAAAGTGGCGATATGATGGGTATATGGCTGACGACATTTTTTACCCTAAATTGATGAAACAAAAAGAGTTTTTAAAGGAGATTCTTAGTTTTCCACCAATATAAATTATACTTTACTTTGAATTTAATAAATAATTATTATTAATTTTCTATTTAAATTACAACTAAAGTCCTAATTGATAGGGTAATTGAAAAAAATTATAGCTTTCAAATGGTATCACATTTGTTAATCTGAAACATTCATCACATTCTATAATTCGCATACTATAGTATTAAAAAATTAAAAATTGAATTTCATGAAGTTTTGACCAAGTTAAGGTGGTTAGACATATGAGGATTTTATATTTTTTAAAGTTGTAATAAAAAATTCATAATTAATTATTTAATTGGAAAAAATTACAAAAAAATATGCATCACATCGAGACATGATTCCTATACTTATATCTAAAATCTTATAAAAAATAATTACCATTTTATTGTGGTTAGGGTGGTTAGATAGACACCTACTTATTTTTTCCCTAAAATTTTCATACTACTGCATTGAAATTGCAAATTTTCACCAAATAGATTTTATAAAAATAAAAAACCTAGTAGTTTAAAAACTACATTCAATTTTCTACAAATTCTATTCTTACATATTTTTGAAATAATATAGATAACTTATTCAATTTTTTACGTGAAGTTTCCTAACTCTAATTTTTTTGAATTTTATCACCACTTTAGGGCCTATTTTTTCCATGATGATCTTGCACATACCCAGAAGTTATTTCTAGGAACTCCCCTGGGTATGTGCAAGATCGTCATGGAAAAAACAAGCCCTTAAGTGGCAAAAAATTCAGAAAAATCAGTGTTAGGAAACTTGACGTAAAAATTTGAATAAGTTATCTATATTATTTCAAATATATGTAACAATAGAATCTATAGAAAATTGAATGTAGTTTCTAAACTACTAGGTTTATTTAAAAATAAATAAAATATATTTGGTGAAAATTTGAAATTTCAATGTAGTAGTACTTAAATTTTAGGGAAAAAATAAGTAGGTGTCTGTCTGACCACCCTAACCATAATAAAATGATAATATTTTCATATAATATTTTATATATAAGTAGAGGACTCATGTACGGATGTGATGCATATTTTTTGTAATTTTTTTCTAAGAAAATAATTAATTATGAATTTTTGTATTACAACTTTTAAAAATATAAAAACTTGTATGTCTGACCACCTTAACTTGGTCAAAACTTATGAAATTTGATTTTAACTTTTTTAGTCCTATAGTATGTGAAGCATAGAATGTGACGCATGTTTTGGATTCAAAAAATGGATACTATTTGAAAGTTATAGATGTTTTTCAATCAACCTATCAATAAGGACTTTAGTTGTAATTCTAATAGAAAATAAATAATTATTATTTATTAAATTCAAATTAAAGAATAATTTATATTGGTGGAAAGCTGAGAATCTCCTCTAAAAACCCTTTTCGTTTCATCAATTTTTGGGTAAAAAAAAAAGTCGTCAGCCACATACCCTACAAATACCCATAATATTGCCACTTTTTGGCCCATCATGATCCTGCACATGTACCCCCACTTCTAGTTAGTGTGGCTACAATAGTATTAGCAACTACAAGTACTCATATTCCTTTGGCATTCAAGCATTCCATTCCTCCTATGTCCCTAGGTTTTGATTACATTGAATAGTTTAAAAAGAGATCAAAATTGTATAAAAAAAGACAAGAAGCAACTAATGGAGAGTGTGTCTACTATAACTTCAAAGCCAGTAACAACCATGGTATTAGCCACATTTGACACAAATAAATAAATCATGGAGTGCATGATTGTTGTTCTCACAATTCAAAATAAACCAACAAATCAAAATGATCCAGCCAAATTTTAGATGAGCAATTTACAATTGGATTTTTTTGGTGTGCCATAGAAAATTGGACCCTCTTGAGAAAAGAGAAAATTTCACGCATATTTGGACCCACTTTTGAGTCCCTTTACATCATTTACCATTCAAAATAACATTTATAGGCCCCTTACACCCATTTATTTTTATCTAGAGGACCGTTTTACTTGAGAAATCACATAAAACCAGACAAACAACATTTAATTATCTCATACCTCGAAAACCCACCTTCAAATAGTAGTAGTCGGACCCATTCACCACCTTGGGTGAATGAGTCACCTATGGTGGGACCCATTCGCCAAGGGTGGCGAATGAGTCTCCTTTGAGGTAAAATTCAAATTTAAGCGAGAATTTAATCAATTTAACTTTAATTTTCGATGAATGTTAGCATCATAGGTCTAATTAATAGGAAAATAAGGTTTTTTTTCTTATAAATACTCATTTCAAGTCATTTCACACGTCTTTTTATCAATTTTTCTTATCTTTCTATCATTCCTCAAGAGCAATTCATAAAGTCAAGTCTTCCACAATAAGTTTCATTAGCAAAAGTTGAAGTTTTAGGGTAGCAAACCAGGGTTTTTTGTAGGTCTTGAAGCTCACTTCTCTTGCCAAGATCCTACATTGCAAATGGTTGATGATGGATTCCTATGGTGAATCAAGAAGAAATCTAGGATGAAGAGGTGTAACTAGCCACCAAATCACACCTAAGGACTTGGTTTCCTATTGATTACATCTTCCATTTTCACTCTATCTTCATATTAAGGTTTTCATCTTGTTTGTTTATCATTTGCATGTCATTTAATTCCTATTTTTCATGTGTTGTTTGTAAGGTTTTTATGGTTGAGATCTTGCATGATATAAATCATTCTTATGTCTTATTCTCGAGCAATAGAATTGGACCTTTGTCATGGTTCAACTTTTTCCTAGTCTTTAACACATCTAAGGCTAGGGTTTAATTAGCCAACTAGAGGTTTTAATAAGGAAAATCCTCCATTATACAAACAATTTTGAGCTATTTTGTAGGAATTTTTTGAGATCCTGAATCAGGTTTTCATCAGAAATTGTTGTGTAGGTGTTAAGGTGTAGGACATAACTTTGAAATTACAAAAATATGAAAGTGGACTAATTTTCCATGCATCATGAATGAGTCCCTCCCAAGGTGCATATTTCGAGTCAAATGTAGATACAAGTTCCTGATTTTCAAAAAATAACTTCTATGCAGAGAATTCTTGACTGGGGGACTAATTCACCCAAGGTGGCGAATGAGCCCCAGTCAGCTCAAATTCAAGTTTCATCAGTTTTAGAAATAACAATTCTAGCCTTCTCCAGTTTACCAAGTTAACTCATTCTAAGAAACAACCTTCCATTTAGCTTAATTTGCATTTTTGTTCATTCTTTAAAGTTTCTTTGTAAACAACATTGTGTTTTCAAACATAGCATAGATCTTAGTTTTGCATTCATAATTTGTTATATAGATCACTCAATTGCATTTATTTTACTTCATTTAGCTTAGAAAACATCCTACATAACTTAATTTGAATTAATCCTTAGCATTTTTTGCCTAACTCTCTCCTTTTAGGTGAAAAACCCTAGAAGAGTAAGAGAAGTCCTAAGAGCCAAAAATTAATGGTTCATTTTGGTGAACCTGAATTTTGAGAATAACATCATTTTGATTTACATTTCTCTTTGTATCTTAGGAATTTATTACTTCATCATTTTTCATTGTTTTTCATCTTTAGGTTTCTTAAAAATTGCATTAGCGAAAGAATTATTTAGATCTCACTAGTAGATTGTATTTCATTCAATCATTCAGCATTCTGCATTTGCATTCTATCTTTTCTTTGTAAAAACATGAAAATCTTTAGAAAACACAAAAATGTCAGAAAAATATTAAATAAATCATCTCCTGGGACTCATTCGCCACTTAGGGAAAATCAGTCTCTCTATAGTTCTTCATTAGCATTTCTAGATTTTGATTTCCTACATTGTATCTTTCTATTTTATGTAATTATCTTTTTTTTACAGTTTATTTTTTTCTATTTTCATTATCATAAATTTCATTTAATCATGGCATTCATGGATAGTTTTAGATCTTTGAAAATTTCCTTTTCTATTTTCATTCCTAGTTCTTTCAGATCAGGTTCATCGATACATAAAGACACAAAAACTAAAACATAAAACCATCCCTTCAAACACATGATTCAAATTAGAAACATCTCAACTAAGCCTCTTAGTAGTGATGATGTTGACAAGTTAGATGAAGTCCTTCAAGACTTCCTTTCACTCACTTCATCCTCTAATTCTTGCAATGAGAAACATAAACCTTTTAATGATAAAGTTTCCCTCAAACCTTTTTCTTGTGATAACTTTGATTTGTTAGATGAATCCCTCCAAGAATTCATCTAGCATAATCCATCCACTAACGTTTGTGAGGATCAACTTGTAACATCGAATGTTACAACCTCTAATGCTTATCTTGAACATCTTAAACCAATTGATGAGAATTTACCCCTCAAACCTTTTTGTCATGATGATTTGCATTTGATAGATGAGTCCCTTCAATACTTCATCTCACCCAACTCATTCTCTTTGGTTTGTTGTGAGACCTCTAACATCAAGGAAGTTAATGTAATTCAACCTAAACTTATCCTTTACCCACCCTCACATAAGTTTTAGCCCTCTAATCGACCCCTATACACACTTTATCCATCTAAAACCAATGTATCACAAAAATATAGTAATGATACTATTGCTCATACATATTATTATAATTGACTATGGATGCCAAGATCTTGAGACCAAATGGAAAGCACAAGAAGAAAGAGATTAATATGACAAGAATAAACTATATTCAATGTCAATGATATGATTTTTTATTATACAATGAGAGATACCCCTTGGTTATATAGCCAAGTGAGATGCAAGATGTCATAGGATTATGACAAGTGTCTTAACCATATGACATGAGACAACTAATCACACTTATCTAGGTTCACATGTAGTAGTTTTCAAAGGATAAGATAAAAACTAATGACAACTAACACCTTCTAGAAAGATTCCTTCCTAGGACCTAAGTAAACTTAACATGTGTAAATAAGTTTCGTAGTAATGAATTAACTAGGTACAAGACTTTATTTACACCAACACCCCCCCTTAAGTGCAACTTAGGGAGTAGAAGATTATTATGCAAATGAAACAAAGATGCAACAATGGGTCCCAACTACTAGCCATGTTAGGTACCCATGTACATATGCAATGCAATATTTGACAAACAGAGAAAAGGAGAAAACCCAATGGGACAAAACTCCTCCCCAAAAGAGAGATGAAATACAAAAAATAAATGCTCTCAATGATGAATGAGAAGGTAAAAACCCCATGTGAGGAAAAATACCCCCCATAAGAGACAAGAAGAAGAGAGACAAGGTAGCCCCCCCTCAATGTTGAGTCTCCTGCAATGATGGTAGAAGCTCGGCATTGAATGCTGAAGATGATCCAATGTCGTCGAACAATGTTCCTCCTATTAGGAAGAAACAAAACCATGGATGTATGTAGTATGTTAGGAATATGAATGATGTATGATGTCTTTGAAGAATTCTCAAGTGTCTCCATGTCAATTTCAAAAGTTGACACACTCCAAATAGGCTTTCTAGGCCACACTACTGGAGAGGACAATCTAACATCTAGTAGACATGAATGTAGAGCACAATCCAAAGACAAGGATATCCACTCTGAAGAAAAAGAAGCCTCCTCCAAATTTTCTCCAGAAGAATCCACACTCATGTGAATCTACAAAGAATGATCATGTAGAGAATGAAAAACAGGGTCAAGGTATTCCCTCACAAAAACTGAAGAAGGTTATTCTCCATCAAAGAGAAGATGAATGTCATCAATGGTGTCCTCCAAATCTGCAAGATGAGACTCCACAAAAAAGTATGAAATACCTGTCAAGAAGTCATCCAAAGTAGCCATATCTAGAAGACAATGAATATCCTACTGCACTAAATCATAAGGAGCCAAAACTATTGAATCACAAGTGTCCTTAGGTACAACAGTAGATGGAGTTGAAATGCATGGCTCAAGAAATAGATCTTATGTGAGAATTCCCAAGTTCAAAAATCCAAATGTCTCCTCTATTGGAAATAGGATGCAATTTAATTGCAAATTCTAAACATTAATTATTTCATGTATCTCCTAGATTCTTCGAATGTGTTCAATAACACTAAGATTAGGATGAGATTAATTATTTTGATGAAATAAATCATAAATTTGAAATTTGCAGTTATTCCTAAATAATAGGAGCATGTGGGTGCACACATGGTAAGGTGACACTCACCTTGTGTTTAGTTAACTATACAGAATAATAGTTAAAACTTTTGAATGCATGTAAAGATCCTAGGAGTTAGGATTTGATGTTTGCATGCTTGAAGTTTAGTTTAGTTCAATTCAGTTCAATTTAGTTCAGTTCAGTTTAGTTTAGTTTATTTCAATTCAATTATGGTTCAATTGTCTTCAGTTAGTTTTAGTTGTATGTTAGTTAACTTCAATTAACTTGGAATGCATGGCTAATAACATTGAGTTGTATGACAGATAACACGGACTACTTCTAGTTAATACGGGATGCCCATTCTTTGGGAATGGTGTTGAGTAAATGTTTTAGTTAACAAGAAATCACTTGAAGCCAACTTGGGCGCCCAAGATGCTTTCTTGGAATTAACTCTAATGCGTGATATGATATTTTTGAAGGATATATTAAGTGGTACCCTCTTTTGGGTACCATCTTTGATGAAGAGATTTGTAATTATCACCAAAGTGAAGGATGAGTTTTAGCTTTAGTTTGGGATTCCCAAATGGGTAAAGCACATGTTCTAAGCTTTGGTCTTCATGATATAACTCAACTTGAGGCAATGTGGCATACCTTTTCTAAGGCTTGAGCTTGTGCATTGTAATTATCACCATTTGGAGATTACAAGGTTGCATATTGTCTCTATATATCATTCAAGTTCAAGAGAGTTTTCATAATTGTTAATTGTAGGTGTGAAGAAGATTGGTAAAGACAGAAGAAGCATTCTCAAACAAGAATTGGAGCTATTGTAATATAGAGATTGAATAATAGAATAATTCTTGGTGGAGTTTTTCCCTAAAAGGGTTTCTCCACGGTACATATTGTGTGATCTTTCTAATATCTCGTCTAGTTCTTCTATCAACTTCTCTCTTCATTCTACAATAATAAAATGAATCAATCAAGATAATCACCCACAAAGAATATATGTAACAAATAAAAGACTTACGTAGATCAGCAATATTAAATTTTTACAAAGTATTAAGCTAAGAAAGCACCACATTTTTCAACATCCTCTAAATCATGGTTCATATCATCAACAACCAAAAGAACAATGTCATCATTAGAAGCAAACTATGCAAAGGTATACAATCAAGATGAATGATCAACCACCCTAGTAGCAATGATCTTTGTAGTGTCCAAGTCTCGAATGATGACTGAATTAGGTGTGAACTCCACAGTTCTCCCATCTCCACCACATGTGTAATTTGATATATGGAAAGAAGACTGTTCGTCAAATGAAGAACAAACAAGACATCCTAAAAAGTGTTGTCC
>VDFB02035569.1:33088-84580 GCA_007258455.2 Sequoia sempervirens | reverse complement strand
TAAAGTGACATATGCTTTTTATATAAAGCATGAGCTTTCCTACTCTATAACTACTCATCTTTAAAAATATATGAAATTTAATGTAACATTGTAATTCAGTTGTAATAAAATAAATTGTTGTGCTATTCATTGTTATTCATTTATAGTAAAGAATTATTTTTTGAGTTTAGTTTCTATGAATCTATTCAAATCATTTTTTTTTTCCTTTATGAAATAATTGCATGCATATTTAAAACATAAATCAATACAAATGAAAAAAGAAAATTGCCATCAAATTGACAAAAAAAATTATAAACACTAAAATTTGTCACTCTTGTTAGGGTTTATTGAAATTTTATTGATTTCTAATTTTTTGTTGACCTTCTCCCCCAGTTCCTAGTACCATTATTCATTTTACTAAGTGCTTTGCAACATTAAGTTACCAGCGCCTTGGCCTTGATGTCAATCCTAGTGCACTAAAGTTTAAAACAACTTTAAAACACACGTTTATTGTTTATATCATAAATTACTCAATCATTTGATGAACATTTTATGTATGGTTGTAGTTGTATTCTAGAGTGAAATGCACAAATTGCTAGCCTTGTGAACTTAAACCTCCAGAATCACCCTATACAAGTTAGATTTGCAAAGATCAATGGTTTAGAATTTGCTGTCAATTTAGGACAACCATGTACTAATTATGTAGTTTGAAAGCAACATGTTGACATTTCATTCACCTTAATGCAAAAAAAAACTTTCTACTACTAAGTGCTAAGTGAATTTATTTTTAAAAATTAAGTGAGAGGTTCAAGACAAGGGGAGATTTCAAATTGCTCATAGCAATGCACCTATGATATTTTGGGTTCCAAATCCAAAAAATCCATTCCATGCTTGTCAAGTATTAATATTTTTCAAGAATCAAAATTCAGGTAAGTGAAAGAAAAAATTCCTATGGCTACATTTCAACTTCCATCATTTCTTAAAATATTATTTTGTCAAACATTGAAGTTTGGGTTTAGGGTTGAGAGACTTAAGAATTAAGAAAACTTAAGGATTACTAAAATATAATTCACAATTTCACATTGTATAAGCATTTCTACCTCTAGTACCACTAGAGAAAAATCAGATAAAAAAATACATTATTCAAAATTTCCTAAAACCTCAGATTTCACTAATTAATACCATGATATTTATGATCCTAAAATCTATGGTAGGTGTACCTCAGCACTTAAATTTTCATCTAATAATTAAGGCTTCAAAGAAAATGTAAGTTAATAGTTACAATGAACCATGGGTAACTCAATTAGGGCGCATGATGCTACATGAGGTTTTCCCTTGCCCAAAATTATGATGATAAAAAAAGAGCAATTGATAATAAAGACAAAATAGAATATTTCTTATCCATTAATGCAAAAATAAATTGGAAAAGTGTTGGGGTTTATAACCAAAAAATTTAGAAATGTCCACATTGACCTAGAAAAACATGCTAGTGATTATGAAGCAGTGGACGAAATAGAGAAATAATCTTTCATAAATAAAATAGTTTAGGATAATATACAAGTTAGAAACAAATTAATTTAGGTAATCATAAGCCTCCTTATGATTTTGATAGTTTTAGACCATGGGTTCAGAATACTATTTCCATGCTATTATTTTGCCTCGAACTAGATAGCAATTGGGAAGTGGGTGCAAGCCTCCTTGAAATGGTATATAATATCCATTATGGTGTTCCACACGTCAAATATAAATTTATTGAGCACATTGTAGAATCCATGCATAAACAATTTTTAATGATTAAAGGAGGTTCCACCAAGACATTTAGGTTCACAACCTACTTGTGCTATTTTTTTAATTCAAATTTAAAGGAATGTTTAAGACCAAAAAGCATCAGATTTAGCCCTATAGTAATGACGAGGAAAATAAAATGTCTCCAGTTTATGATTGGACCACTGAGATAAGGATGCATGATTCTCAAAGGAACTACAGTAATTTTGTAGACTACTTTGTGACTCCATTGTATCAAGAAATTACAAATACTCCAATGCCTAGATTGCCTATGAATTTTAGAAATTGTATTCAACTAGGAAAAGAAATACAATTGGCTAATTCGTACTTAATGGAAGAATATACTTTGCTAATATTTTATGGATCGGGAGTAGAGACATACAAAATTCCAATACATTTGATAGAAAGGTTTTTTACATTGGAATATGTAAGGTAGATGCAGAGTATTGATAACTACACCTTTCCAGTCAACAAAAGAAGACCTTAGTTCCTTCTATACCTTTTTCATGTGGAGGGTTCACATTTGAGAGAAAAGCATTTAGTGTGGCACATGATTTTTTGAAATTTTTTAATTTTGATGTTGTCTGTCACTAGTAGTATGATCCATGTGACACTATTAAATCAATGGTTGTGGCTAATAGGAATGCTACAAGTAGAATTCAACATCAAAGTAAACCCTTTCTTGAAAACTTGAGAAACAAGGATTCTTGGGATGAGGTCAAAATAGCAATGGAGAAAATTTCTAATGAGAAAGGTATTTATTTTGAACAATTGTTAGAAAAAAATATGGAATTTTATCAAAATAAAATCAAGACGTACAACATTTTTTATAAAAAGTGATAAACTGTCTAGTATAGTAAAAATTCTAGATTCTCTAGAGAAGGAAGTTACAGAGAAAAATTGGTAACAATAAAATTTTACTACACTAGAGGGTTTATAGTAATTTTTTATTTGTAATGAGGAAGGAGCTAGGTGACCCAAGAGATCTTGAAAGCTATGGAGATAATGAAGAAGATCGTGAGTTTAGTAAATTATGGAATATAGAGCATCCCAATGATCATGAAAATCAAGAAACTGATGATGAATCTAGTGATGGTAGCGAAGAACAAAGTTATGTCAATTTCAAGCTTTGTTTAAGTGAGGCCACAAAAGAAGCATATACTTCAAGAGCAACCATAGCCAAAACAATGAGTTATGAAGGTGGTCCTTTTGGTTCCTAAGCACAACACCCTTGGATGGTAACAAATGTAGAGCATAGAAAATGGTTGATAAATTTTTCCTTGGAGCTAAAGGCCAAGGGTATACAAGTTCAACCAAAACAATTCAATTTTTTAGATTTTCAAATCCTAATCCTCATGGTAAGATACAATCACAACTAGGACATGCCCATGGTGGAAGGCCTGGTGCAACTAGCACTGCCACTAGTGGTGATGGTATGGGTAGTAGTACTAGTAGTTGTCAACATGTGCTACAAAAAAAAATTACACATTATAAGAGGACAGAAATAGAATATACCAAACAAACACCAGGCGATCAAGGCATATAGAAGAGGAAAAGGATTTTGACAAGTCCAAGTCACACTCCATTTCCACCACAAAGGAGGGTATGTGCAAGGTCATGATGGGCCAAAAAGTGGCGATATGATGGGTATATGGCTGACGACATTTTTTACCCTAAATTGATGAAACAAAAAGAGTTTTTAAAGGAGATTCTTAGTTTTCCACCAATATAAATTATACTTTACTTTGAATTTAATAAATAATTATTATTAATTTTCTATTTAAATTACAACTAAAGTCCTAATTGATAGGGTAATTGAAAAAAATTATAGCTTTCAAATGGTATCACATTTGTTAATCTGAAACATTCATCACATTCTATAATTCGCATACTATAGTATTAAAAAATTAAAAATTGAATTTCATGAAGTTTTGACCAAGTTAAGGTGGTTAGACATATGAGGATTTTATATTTTTTAAAGTTGTAATAAAAAATTCATAATTAATTATTTAATTGGAAAAAATTACAAAAAAATATGCATCACATCGAGACATGATTCCTATACTTATATCTAAAATCTTATAAAAAATAATTACCATTTTATTGTGGTTAGGGTGGTTAGATAGACACCTACTTATTTTTTCCCTAAAATTTTCATACTACTGCATTGAAATTGCAAATTTTCACCAAATAGATTTTATAAAAATAAAAAACCTAGTAGTTTAAAAACTACATTCAATTTTCTACAAATTCTATTATTACATCTTTTTGAAATAATATAGATAACTTATTCAAATTTTTAAGTGAAGTTTCCTAACTCTAATTTTTTTGAATTTTATCACCACTTTAGGGCCTATTTTTTCCATGATGATCCACATACCCGAAGTTATTTCTAGGAACTCCCCTGGGTATGTGCAAGATCGTCATAGAAAAAACAGCACTTAAGTGGCAAAAATTCAGAAAAATCAATGTTAGGCAACTTGACGTAAAAATTTGAATAAGTTATCTATATTATTTCAAATATATGTAAGAGTAGAATCTATAGAAAATTGAATTTAGTTTCTAAACTACTAGGTTTATTTAAAAATAAATAAAATATATTTGGTGAAAATTTGAAATTTCAATGCAGTAGTACTTAAATTTCGGGAAAAAATAAGTAGGTGTCTGTCTGACCACCCTAACCATAATAAAATGATAATATTTTCATATAATATTTTATATATAAGTAGAGGACTCATGTACGGATGTGATGCATATTTTTTGTAATTTTTCTAAGAAAATAATTAATTATGAATTTTTGTATTACAACTTTTAAAAAATATAAAAACTTCGACCACTTAACTTGGTCAAAACTTATGAAATTTGATTTTAACTTTTTTAGTCCTATAGTATGTGAAGCATAGAATGTGACGCATGTTTTGGATTCAAAAAATGGATACTATTTGAAAGTTATAGATGTTTTTCAATCAACCTATCAATAAGGACTTTAGTTGTAATTCTAATAGAAAATAAATAATTATTATTTATTAAATTCAAATTAAAGAATAATTTATATTGGTGGAAAGCTGAGAATCTCCTCTAAAAACCCTTTTCGTTTCATCAATTTTTGGGTAAAAAAAAAAGTCGTCAGCCACATACCCTACAAATACCCATAATATTGCCACTTTTTGGCCCATCATGATCCTGCACATGTACCCCCACTTCTAGTTAGTGTGGCTACAATAGTATTAGCAACTACAAGTACTCATATTCCTTTGGCATTCAAGCATTCCATTCCTCCTATGTCCCTAGGTTTTGATTACATTGAATAGTTTAAAAAGAGATCAAAATTGTATAAAAAAAGACAAGAAGCAACTAATGGAGAGTGTGTCTACTATAACTTCAAAGCCAGTAACAACCATGGTATTAGCCACATTTGACACAAATAAATAAATCATGGAGTGCATGATTGTTGTTCTCACAATTCAAAATAAACCAACAAATCAAAATGATCCAGCCAAATTTTAGATGAGCAATTTACAATTGGATTTTTTTGGTGTGCCATAGAAAATTGGACCCTCTTGAGAAAAGAGAAAATTTCACGCATATTTGGACCCACTTTTGAGTCCCTTTACATCATTTACCATTCAAAATAACATTTATAGGCCCCTTACACCCATTTATTTTTATCTAGAGGACCGTTTTACTTGAGAAATCACATAAAACCAGACAAACAACATTTAATTATCTCATACCTCGAAAACCCACCTTCAAATAGTAGTAGTCGGACCCATTCACCACCTTGGGTGAATGAGTCACCTATGGTGGGACCCATTCGCCAAGGGTGGCGAATGAGTCTCCTTTGAGGTAAAATTCAAATTTAAGCGAGAATTTAATCAATTTAACTTTAATTTTCGATGAATGTTAGCATCATAGGTCTAATTAATAGGAAAATAAGGTTTTTTTTCTTATAAATACTCATTTCAAGTCATTTCACACGTCTTTTTATCAATTTTTCTTATCTTTCTATCATTCCTCAAGAGCAATTCATAAAGTCAAGTCTTCCACAATAAGTTTCATTAGCAAAAGTTGAAGTTTTAGGGTAGCAAACCAGGGTTTTTTGTAGGTCTTGAAGCTCACTTCTCTTGCCAAGATCCTACATTGCAAATGGTTGATGATGGATTCCTATGGTGAATCAAGAAGAAATCTAGGATGAAGAGGTGTAACTAGCCACCAAATCACACCTAAGGACTTGGTTTCCTATTGATTACATCTTCCATTTTCACTCTATCTTCATATTAAGGTTTTCATCTTGTTTGTTTATCATTTGCATGTCATTTAATTCCTATTTTTCATGTGTTGTTTGTAAGGTTTTTATGGTTGAGATCTTGCATGATATAAATCATTCTTATGTCTTATTCTCGAGCAATAGAATTGGACCTTTGTCATGGTTCAACTTTTTCCTAGTCTTTAACACATCTAAGGCTAGGGTTTAATTAGCCAACTAGAGGTTTTAATAAGGAAAATCCTCCATTATACAAACAATTTTGAGCTATTTTGTAGGAATTTTTTGAGATCCTGAATCAGGTTTTCATCAGAAATTGTTGTGTAGGTGTTAAGGTGTAGGACATAACTTTGAAATTACAAAAATATGAAAGTGGACTAATTTTCCATGCATCATGAATGAGTCCCTCCCAAGGTGCATATTTCGAGTCAAATGTAGATACAAGTTCCTGATTTTCAAAAAATAACTTCTATGCAGAGAATTCTTGACTGGGGGACTAATTCACCCAAGGTGGCGAATGAGCCCCAGTCAGCTCAAATTCAAGTTTCATCAGTTTTAGAAATAACAATTCTAGCCTTCTCCAGTTTACCAAGTTAACTCATTCTAAGAAACAACCTTCCATTTAGCTTAATTTGCATTTTTGTTCATTCTTTAAAGTTTCTTTGTAAACAACATTGTGTTTTCAAACATAGCATAGATCTTAGTTTTGCATTCATAATTTGTTATATAGATCACTCAATTGCATTTATTTTACTTCATTTAGCTTAGAAAACATCCTACATAACTTAATTTGAATTAATCCTTAGCATTTTTTGCCTAACTCTCTCCTTTTAGGTGAAAAACCCTAGAAGAGTAAGAGAAGTCCTAAGAGCCAAAAATTAATGGTTCATTTTGGTGAACCTGAATTTTGAGAATAACATCATTTTGATTTACATTTCTCTTTGTATCTTAGGAATTTATTACTTCATCATTTTTCATTGTTTTTCATCTTTAGGTTTCTTAAAAATTGCATTAGCGAAAGAATTATTTAGATCTCACTAGTAGATTGTATTTCATTCAATCATTCAGCATTCTGCATTTGCATTCTATCTTTTCTTTGTAAAAACATGAAAATCTTTAGAAAACACAAAAATGTCAGAAAAATATTAAATAAATCATCTCCTGGGACTCATTCGCCACTTAGGGAAAATCAGTCTCTCTATAGTTCTTCATTAGCATTTCTAGATTTTGATTTCCTACATTGTATCTTTCTATTTTATGTAATTATCTTTTTTTTACAGTTTATTTTTTTCTATTTTCATTATCATAAATTTCATTTAATCATGGCATTCATGGATAGTTTTAGATCTTTGAAAATTTCCTTTTCTATTTTCATTCCTAGTTCTTTCAGATCAGGTTCATCGATACATAAAGACACAAAAACTAAAACATAAAACCATCCCTTCAAACACATGATTCAAATTAGAAACATCTCAACTAAGCCTCTTAGTAGTGATGATGTTGACAAGTTAGATGAAGTCCTTCAAGACTTCCTTTCACTCACTTCATCCTCTAATTCTTGCAATGAGAAACATAAACCTTTTAATGATAAAGTTTCCCTCAAACCTTTTTCTTGTGATGACTTTGATTTGTTAGATGAATCCCTCCAAGACTTCATCTAGCATAATCCATCCACTAACGTTTGTGGGGATCAACTCGTGATATTGAATGTTACAACCTCTAATGCTTATCTTCAACATCTTAAACCAATTGATGAGAATTTACCCCTCAAACCTTTTTGTCACGATGATTTGCATTTGATAGATGAGTCCCTTCAATACTTCATCTCACCCAACTCATTCGCTTTGGTTTGTTGTGAGACCTCTAACATCAAGGAAGTTAATGTAATTCAACCTAAACTTATCCTTTACCCACCCTCACATAAGCTTCAGCCCTCTAATCGACCCTTGTACACACTTTATCCATCTAAAACCAATGTATCACAAAAATATAGTAATGATACCATTGCTCATACATATTATTATAATTGACTATGGATGCCAAGATATTGAGACCAAACGGAAAGCACAAGAAGAAGAGAGTAATATGACAAGAATAAACTATATTCAATGTCAATGATATGATTTTTTAGTGAGATGCAAGATGTCATAGGATTATGACAAGTGTCTTAACCATATGACATGAGACAACTAATCACACTTACCTAGGTTCACATGTAGTAGTTGTCAAAGGATAAGATAAAAACTAATGACAACTAACACCTTCTAGAAATATTCCTTCCTAGGACCCAAGTAAACTTAACATGTGTAAATAAGTTTCGTAGTAATGAATTAACTAGGTACAAGACTTTATTTACACCAACATCTCCCCTTAAGTGCAACTTAGGGAGTAGAAGATTATTATGCAAATGAAACAAAGATGCAAGAATGGGTCCCAGCTACTAGCCATGTTAGGTACCCATGTACATATGCAATGCAATATTTGACAAACAGAGAAAAGGAGAAAACCCAATGGAACAAAACTCCTCCCCAAAAGAGAGATGAAATACAAAAAATAAATGCTCTCAATGATGAATGAGAAGGTAAAAACCCCATGTGAGGAAAAATACCCCCCCATAAGAGACAAGAAGAAGAGAGACAAGGTAGCCCCAACTCAATGTTGAGTCTCCTGCAATGATGGTAGAAGCTCGACATTGAATGCTGAAGATGATCCAATGTCGCCGAACAACGTTCCTCCTATTAGGAAGAAACAAAACCATGGATGTATGCAGTATGTTAGGAATATGAATGATGTATGATGTCTTTGAAGCATTCTCAAGTGTCTCCATGTCGATGTCGAAAGTTGACACACTCCAAATAGGCGTTCTAGGCCAGACTACTAAAGAGGACAATCTAACATCTAGTAGACATGAATGTAGAGAACAATCCAAAGACAAGGATATCCACTTTGAAGAAAAAGAAGCCTCCTCCAAATTTTCTCCAAAAGAATCCAAACTCATGTGAATCTACAAAGAATGATCATGTAGAGAATGAAAAAGAGGGTCAACGTATTCCCTCACAAAGACTGAAGAAGGTTATTCTCCATCAAAGAGAAGATGAAAGTCATCAATGGTGTCCTCCAAATCTGCAAGATGAGACTCCACAAAAAAGTCTGAAATACCTGTCAAGAAGTCATCCAAAGTAGCCATATCTAGAAGACATTGAATATCCTACTGCACTAAATCATAAGGAGCCAAAACTATTGAATCACAAGTGTCCTTAGGTACAATAGTAGATGGAGTTGAAATGCATGGATCAAGAAATAGATCTTATGTGAGAATTCCCAAGTTCAAAAATCCAAATGTCTCCTCTATTGGAAATAGGATGCCATTTAATTGCAAATCCTAAACATTAATTATTTCATGTATCTCCTAGATTCTTGGAATGTGTTCAATAACACTAAGATTAGGATGAGATTAATTATTTTGATGAAATAAATCATAAAATTGAAATTTGCAGTTATTCCTAAATAATAGGAGCATGTGGGTGCACACATGGTAAGGTGACACTCACCTTGTGTTCAGTTAGCTATACAGAATAATAGTTAAAACTTCTAAATGCATGTAAAGATCCTAGGAGTTAGGATTTGATGTTTCCATGCTTGAAGTTTAGTTTAGTTCAGTTCAGTTCAATTCAGTTCAATTCAGTTCAGTTTAGTTTAGTTCAATTCAATTATGGTTCAATTGTCTTCAGTTAGTTTTAGTTGTATGCTAGTTAACTTCAATTAACTTGGAATGCATGGCTAATAACATTGAGTTGTATGACAGATAACATAGACTACCTCTAGTTAATAGGGGATTCCCATTCTTTGGGAATGGCGTTGAGTAAATGTTTCAATTAACAAGAAATCACTTGAAGCCAACTTGGACGCCCAAGATGCTTTCTTGGATTTAACTCTAATGCATGATATGATATTTTTGAAGGATATATTAAGTGGTGCCCTCTTTTGGGTGCCATCTTTGATGAAGAGCTTTGTAATTATCACCAAAGTGAAGGATGAGTTTTAGCTTTAGTTTGGAATGCCCAAATGGGTAGAGCACATGTTCTAAGCTTTGGTCTTCATGATATAACTCAACTTGAGGCAATGTGGCATACCTTTTCTAAGGCTTGAGCTTGTGCATTGTAATTATCACCATTTGGAGATTACAAGGTTGCATATTGTCTCTATATATCATTCAAGTTGAAGAGAGTTTTGATAATTGTTAATTGCAGGTGTGAAGAAGATTGGTAAAGATAGAAGAAGCATTCTCAAACAAGAATTGGACCTATTGTAATACAAAGATTGAATAATAGAATAATTCTTGGTGGAGTTTTTCCCTAAAAGGGTTTCTCCACGGTACATATTGTGTGATCTTTCTAATATCTTGTGTAGTTCTTCTATCAACTTCTCTCTTCATTCTACAACAATAAAATGAATCAATCAAGATAATCACCCACAAAGAATATATGTAACAAATAAAAGAATTACTTAGATCAGCAATATTAAATTCTTATAGAGTATTAAGCTAAGAAAGCACCACATTTTTCAACATCCTCTAAATCATGGTTCATATCATCAACAACCAAAAGAACAATGTCATCATTAGAAGCAAATTGTGCAAAGGTATACAATCAAGATCAATGATCAACCACCCTAGTAGCAATGATCTCTGTAGTGTCCAAGTCTCGAATGATGACTGAATTAGGTGTGAACTCCACAGTTCTCCCATCTCCACCACATGTGTAATTTGATATATGGAAAGAAGACTGTTCATCAAATGAAGAACAAATAAGACATCCTAAAAAGTGTTGTCCCCAAAACTAATAGATCCCTTCCCTGTTACACTCATGTATGTATTGTTTCCCATCAATATAGGAGACATAGTATAAGGTTGAAATTAAGAGAAGATAGTCTGTGAAGATGCCATATGATGTGATGCTCCTGAATCTAGAAGCCATCACCCTGATCCTGGACCTAAAAGAGCACATAGAGCTTTTCCTCTATTTCCTGATGTAGATGATTGTCCTTTGTCCTTTTTAAACTATTTTGAAGTAGAAGGAGAAGAAAATCTAGACATTCTAGAAGAATCAATGTGATTCCTTTTGAGAAGATTTTTCAACTCATCAATATCCTTCTTATAACAATAGTTTCTTCATGTCCATCCTTCTTGCAATATGCACAAAAAGGCGTCTCCTTCTTTGATGATTCTCCATTTGAGGAGGATGAGGATTTTGATTCTTTATGTGGCTTGTTCTTTTTCTTCTTTTGCTTCTTATCAAGATTCCCTAATTTTTTTTGTCCCTTAGACTCACTTTCTACCAATGCTTGTGACTTGGAAGACTTGATTAGATCCATGTTCATTAAATTAGCTTCCTCTTGGATTAGGAGATTTGCAAAGTCATCAAACTTAGGATCAACATATGATGCTCCCACAGAAATTTGATGGGTATGAAAGCCAAAAAAAACACTGAATACTTAGGACCAAGCTTGGATAACACATTAAAAATCAATTGTAAATCCTCTTTTTCAATACTGCATTCTTTCAACTATGTTCTTAATTGCTTGATTTTGGAGATGTAGTCTTGGATGTGGTCAAAATATTTAGGATCAAGATTCATCAAATCATTATCAATCTGATATCCTCTAATCTTATTTGTTTTACCATACAATTTTTCAAAAGTCTCCCATGCTTCTTTGGGTGTATTACATGATTCAATATGAAATTGTAAATCAAAAGAGACTAATGAACATATGCATCCAAGTGTTTTCTCATGATCAATCTCCCACCTTTCCAATTCTTTAGAATTAGTAAGTTTTTGAATGGTGTCCTTTAGATGACCTATTAGACCTTTCATCATGAGATAATTCCATACTGATTTTCTCCATGTAGCATAATTATGTGGATTTAGGGGTTCAATTTGAGATCTCCCCATTGCAAGAACACAAACCAAGCAAAATAATGCAATTGACCACTACAATATTATCCCCCCAAATCACTCAATCAAGAAATCCCCCAAGCAATATTTCATTTGGCACTTTATACTTAGTGCACTTACAATTGCCACTTGCCAAAAATAGCGAAGTGGACTTTGATCTTGCTACATGCAAATGCCAAATTTGGCCACATAATCGAGTATGATTTTTGGTACAAATAAGTTCAATTTGATCATACCACTGAAAATTACAAAAAAAAATGCACTTTCAAAAAAAAATGCACTCAAAAATGTTATCATAGGAGCAATATATGAGCTCCTGAAGTTTCCAAAATAAGGATGAAGCAGCAAAACCTATGAGAATATGCAATTTCTGGAAAAACCAGACACCAAAACTAAAAACTGATTATACCACTGTGAAGAGCACAAAACATTAGCCCAAATTAAAAAAAAAAATTCTTGAAAAAAGGAGCCAAAATGACTAAGATATGGAGCTTCAAAGTTCGCCTTCAAAATTCAAAATGCAAACCATGAGGGGGGAATTTTTTTTTTGAAAATGCTCATGCCCTACTAAAGTCAGCAAACTTTCAGGTTGAATTTGACAATTTTTTGACCATCACAAAGATGAACAAGCTTAAAATTGACAGTTGAACAATCGTCACCGTGTCGGCCAACCCTTCCCTGAAATATTCAGATTCAAATGACCTGTCTATACCTTTCCTGAAATAATATCAGATGGAATTCCTGGAAAAATCTTGGAGTCCAAATATTCCTCCAAGAATATTCTTTCGGAATATACGTGTGTTGGGTCCTTGAAAATGCCACTGCCTTTTTTTCAGATCCTGTCGGTAGACTTTGTGTGTTGTCGGTGGTGAACCCCGGCCACCTGTCAGTTTTTACCCGTCCATGGTGGAATGTCGAGTGGGGTCATGGTCAATGGCCTCCTACCACATGGCAATGGCAGTGGGCCCACTGTACCTTTGATGGTACGTTTGAAGCCTACAAAGTATTGCGTATAGAGGTCTGCAGAAATCTTTTTTCCCATTTTTTTATTTTTATTGATTTTTAAAATCAAAAGCTTTTGCAATGTATTTAACCACTGGAAATTAATTTTGCAAAAATTTTCAATTGAGAATTTTTAAATTTATTTTTCAAAAATTCATACCAGCATCATAATGACGACATGAGGGTCGTACGACTCTCTAAAGAAAAAAAATTTGCCTCACCGGGCAACTGCTCTAATTTGGACAATTTGACAGTCGATCTTAGGGTTTTCGGTCCTTTTGGACGCGATGGAAGGGGCAGATTTGACCCAAAATGCTCCAAAAATGCAGCTACATTTTGGGTCTGGCAACCACTCTTCAGCTTCAAACCCTCATAGATTTGACCTCATATATCCGATTTGGACGAAAGGGTATGTGCAGGATCATCGTGCAAAAAATAGGCCCTTAAGTGGCAAAAAATTCAGAAAAATCAGTGTTAGGCAACTTGACGTAAATATTTGAATAAGTTATCTATATTATTTCAAAAATATGAAAGAATAGAATTTGTAGAAAATTGAATGTAGTTTCTAAAATACTAGGTTTATTTAAAAATAAATAAAATCTATTTGGTGAAAAATTTGAAATTTCAATGCAGTAGTACTTAAATTTTAGGGAAAAATAAGAAGTAGGTGGAACAACCAAATGATAATATTTTTTGTAAGATTTTATATATAAGTAGAGGACTCATGTCCATATGTGATGCATATTTTTTTGTAATTTTTTCCAAGTAAATAATTAATTATGAATTTTTATTACAACTTTTAGAAAATATAAAAATCGTATCTGACCACCTTAACTTGGTCAAAACTTCATGAAATTTATTTTTTTTTTAATCCTATAGTATGTGAAGCATAGAATGTGACGCATGTTTGATTCAAAAAATATGATACCGCTTGAAAGTTATAGATATTTTTCAATCAGCTTATCGATCAGGACTTTAGTCATAATTCTAATAGAAAATGAATAATAATTATTTATTAAATTCAAATTAAATCATAATTTATATTTTTGGAAAGCTGAGAATCTCCTCTAAAAACCCTTTTCGTTTCATTAATTTTTGGTGAAAAAAAAGTCGTCAACCACATACCCCCATAATATTGCCACTTTTTGGCGCACCATGATCTTGCACATACCCGAAACAAAAGGAACGATCGACTTTCTCAAACCTTCCAGATGCAATGGTGAGCTTAGATTTGCACCAACAAGCTCTGATTTGAACTTGCAACAAAGAGCCACAAAATGGAACACCCCCAAATCTAGTATCTCTCTTTGGAAAAAGACTCTCTAATGGCACCCAACCTCGCTCTAATACCATGTTAGAGTTGGCTATGGATGCCAAGATCTTGAGACCAAATGGAAAGCACAACAAGAGAGAGATGAACATGACAAGAATAAAATGTATTCAATGTCAATGATATGATTGTTGATTATACAATGAGAGATACCCCTTAGTTATATAGCCAAGGTGAGATGCAAGATGTCATAGGATAATGACAAGTGTCTTAATCATATGACATGAGACAACTAATCACACTTACCTAGGTTCACATGTAGTAGTTGTCAAAGGATAAGATAACAACTAATGACAACTAACACCTTCTAGAAAGATTCCTTCCTAGGACCTAAGTAAACTTAACATGTAAAAATAATTCCCCTAGTAATGAATTAACTAGGTACATGAATTTATTTACACCAACACATATAACACTCAAAACAACCAACAACTGCCACAACCAACCACACCCTCTTTACCTTTTCCCAATCTGCCTAGTGCTCCTAGCTATAACCCACAGACAAAAGAGTATGATCTTGTTGAACAATTAAAGAATAAGTATCCTTCCAAGATTTCCCTTTGGGATTTTCTTCAAAACTCGCCAAATTATCACAGCATTCTTCAAACCTACTTTTAAAAAAATTACAATTCCTCCTAGTACCACTCTAAATGATGTGGTAGCTCTCATTCTCAAAAATAATCTTGACATCACCTTTCATCAACATGATCTCCCTCCTTTGGAGTTACATAAACAACATGATTCCTTTAAGATAATTGCTCGATTCAATCACGCAAGTATCACACACACTCATAAATAATGGTTCTACCCTTAATGTGTGTAGTGTGAGTCTCCTTGATTGATTAGATGTTGGCAAGTCACAAATAATACCCGATTCTGTCTCTATCCTAGGATTTGATAATACAACAAAGAAACTGCATGGCATAATTACTTTTCCTATTACGGTTGGGGTGGCTACTTTGCAGACTCCTATCCATGTCATGCCTTATGATCTTTTCTTATAATATTCTTTTAGGCCAATCATGGATTCATGAGATGAATGAAGTTCCTTCAACCCTTCATTGTATCATGAAATATGTCTATAACAATCACATCTATCAAGTTGAAATAGATCCCGAGCCTGATGATGAGCTCGAAATATGCTCATAGTTTGGATGTTATGATAAAATTTTAATGTCTTTAGTTTTGTTACTTTGTGGCTGTTTAAACTTTGTTGAAACCTTTTATGGGGATATCCTGTAGCATAATATTTTCATATTCCTGGAGCTTATTGTGTTGACTTGATTGCATTTATTGCCCCGTTGACTCCCTAAATGACTGGTATATTGCATATAATTTTTGAATGATGAAATAGATTTAAATGTGTGATTAATGAACGGATATCGTGTATGTGCCATATGCCTTTTTTTCGCATCTATTACCTTTTGTATCACAGGTTGTTGAAGAATGATCGAGTTGAGCACAGCTAATCTCGGCCTTGTAGTAAAGTCCATTTCCTACACGACTTCGAGGAAGCACTGGCGAAGACTCTTTGACCGAAACCATTGGGAAAGATTTTTAATGATAGTCAATCTGGAAAGAGTGGAGCGCTAGATTCTCTCTGGATTGGGTTGAACGCATAAATTCATTTATGAAGTTTGTTCCTTGATTCTAGGATACACTTTACTTCCACGTCTTTCTTTGATAGGGTTAGTTAGTTTTTCTTTTGATTTAAAAATAATATACTCCTCCTATGCGAGTGGGTAGATAGAGTAAGGGAGATGATAGTTAGAAAAAGATAGAAGCATAGTGATAGTAGATATCATGTAAGAGTTAGTATGATAATGAGAAACAGAATCTGTATGACAAGAGATAGAGTTTGTTGTTAGTTTCCATATCAACAAAGCAATGTATACCATTTTGTTTTCATGAATAAAGTTCAATGAAGTTCTGAGTTTAGTATCTGTGTAATCGGTAGATGCTTGCTAAGGGGGCCCACTTAGTAAGTATCTGTAGCTAGTTAGTTGTTCTTTTCTGCTGATCTTCAGTTAGCTTTCATCTTTGAAGTTTTCATACAAACTCAGTCTTGTACTGCTCCTGCAGCATAGAGAATCCATCCTTGTGCCTATTCCTGCAGCATAAGGCCAGTTCATAGTTTGTGCTTCAGTCATAGCTATTATGGTTTCTGTTTTAATTAAAGCATAGTTGAGTTAAAGAATTTTGCATTACCTTCCTGTAGCATGAATTGAATTCCTTTCCAGTATTTATTTCTGCTGAGATTTGACCAAAACTAGTTCTTAGTGCATATATTTTGCTGCGCCATTTAAAGTATACGTCCCCTGGTTTGACAAGTAAATGAACGTCCATAGAGAGATATAAGTCACCTGTCGGAATGTCCAATTCCCAGGAAAAGTTTTATTGTGATTTTCATATCCTTTTGTGGGCGCGACCATTTTTGGCGCTGTTGACGATGATGGCATTCAACTAGGAATTTGTCAGAAGTTATTTTTAGCATTAGTTTAGTTTGTTAGTCAAAAAATTTCAAAAATTTTCAAGCCACTCACCATATTGCATGCATAGAAGAAGAAGAGACGCACTGGGAAGGTTCCTCCCTGAAAATCTGTTTATTGAACTACCATTTGACCCAGCTGACAACGAACCTGAGGAAAATCCATTCACTCTGTTATTCCAACAACCAAACATGGCAAATAATCCACCTAATAATCCACCTCCAGCATTTGAGTTTCCCATTGTTCCCAGAGAGATACTGAAAATCTTAAAAACATTCCCTCTTCCTTGCTTCCAAAGTTTTATGGCTTGGTTATGGAGGACCCATAAATTTTTCTGTTTGAATTTGATGTCCTCTGTCACAGTTATGATTACAACATAGATGCTCATTAACTAAAATTATTTTCTTCCACCTTGAAGGAAGGAGCTCTCAGATGGTTCATGAGTCTGGGAAGAGGTGATGTAGATAGTTGGGCATCCATGCAGATGAAATTCCTTGAAAAGTATAAGGAATATTGTAAGAGTTCCAGCAAAGGTGATGACATATTCTGAATTCAGCAGAAGGAGGATAAAAGTTTAGAAGATTATATTTCCAGGTTTTTGTTTTCACTAAAAAGGAACTCAAACCATACTCTCAACAAGGACTCTCAGAAACTACTCTTTCTAAGGGGAATCAGTGATGCCTGTATAGATGCCCTAGACCTGATATGAGGAGGTGATATAGCCCAACTGTCTTGGGATGATATAAAGAAAATATTTCTTAACTACTCTTGAGCAATAGTTAAGAAAGGTCAAGGTCATCATACTACAATGGGGAAGTATTATTTTGGTGGAGTTTCTCAAATGGAGATAACAAATTTGCTGTCTGACTTTAAGTAGGACATCATTAATAATATGGCTACACAACTAGACACTATGCAAGCTCAGAAGAAACATGAGGAAGCTGAGGTAGTTTTGGCCGAGTTCTGTCCATACTGTAGATAGAAGAAGCATGACTGCAGATGCAAGATGGTGGCTAATTTGGAAGCCAGACAACTACCTACTGATTTCAAACCAGTAGAAGGTGATGATGATCAAGTGTTCTTTGTTGCGCAAAGGAGACCATGGGCCCAAAGACAAGGTATGCCTCAAGATCCTTTAACTTTTGGTAATCCTTATTCTGGCTATAATAACCAATGGAAACATGCATATGGACCACCACCACCCTGGAATCCACCTCAACCAAGTTGGCCTAATTATTAGACCCTGTAATGGCAATCTTCTCAAGGAGGTTGGCAGCAGCCACAAAGGCAATGGACCCCACCTTCAGGGAATTGGCAACAAAATCCTCAATGGAGAGGTCCTCAACAATGGAAAAAATAGTCCCCTGGATTCCTGCAGCTTCCACAGCCACAACCACAGGCCCTCATGCCACCTCCTGCAACAACTGCCATGAATCTTGGCTCTCCAAAGCAAACGCCTATGCCTGCCCAGCCCTTGTCTAATCCTAATAATAAGCAACAACAATAGCCACAATAGCCACAATAGCCTATGTATCTTGCTGAAGCAAACCAATATCAAGCTTATGCCTTAAACATTAATGACATCCATTTGAGGTCTGGAACCACTTTACCTGCTCCCAAACCACCTCTGATTACTGAAATACCAGATTCTCCCCTTGAAGAATCTACTACACCTACCGTTCCTACTGAGCCTATGCCTATAACCGATACAGTTTCTAAGGAACCATTTTTCCAAAGTCAAGACAACCCACCTTTTCCTCAAAGGTTGCAAAGTACTGCATTTAAATCCATGGAAGAACCCACTTTTGACATTCTTGATCAGCTCAAGAATGTACATATTCAAATCCCTTTATTTCAGGCTATTAAAGAAGTTCCCATTTTTGGAAAAGCTATTAAAGAAGCCTGTTTGAAGAAGCCTGGACGAAAGAAAAAGGATCCCCAAATAATTCATGTCTTAAGGAAATTGGATGATATAATGTTGGGAAATGTAGTCATTCCAAAGTATATTGATCTTGGAAGTCCTATAGTGCAGATACATATAAATGGCCAAGTTATAAAAAATGTTTTGATTGACTTAGGTGCTGCTATTAATGTTATGAAAAAGCATACTATGGACTCCTTGAACATTCCAAATATTAGGTCCACACCCACAGTTCTACAGCTTGCAGATAGCTCCACAGTTAAACCTGAAGGGATGGTGGAAGATGTAATTGTCACTCTTGAATCTTGGGAGTATCCTTCTGATTTCACAATATTATCAGTTAAGGCAACTTTAGGAGGGTATCCAATTATCCTTGGTAGGCCATGGTTAGCAACTGTTGATGCTTTTATAGGATGTTGTTCTGGAGATATGACCATTTCTGATGGACAGTCCACAAAGAAATTGGCCTTGTATCCACCTGCTAGACCTCAACCAGATTTGTCCCAACCTGTCAGGCCATATGTGGAGGAAGAAATTGAAGAAGCCAATTCTTTGGCTCAATTAATGATGCTTCAAAATGATCCATTCTCACAGATTCAGAGTGAGGATGCTTTTCTTTTTCAAATTTTACAGTACAACTCTGATACGGGTAGTTCATCTGATCCAAATGGCAGTCATCTTCAATGTTTCTTGCAGCAACTAAATTCTGAGAGTTCATTGCCTAAAATTTCAAAAAAAATTCATAACTTGCTTCCACAAGAGGTACAAACATTACCTGTAGATTCTATGAGTAATCTCACTAAGTAGATAGAATTGTCTCCAGATCATTGTTTGAATGTCAATAGCAAGTTGTCATAGTCTCAAGAGGCTAACTTATTAAAAATGCTACAAGAACAACATAAAGCTTTTGCATGGGAATATGGGGACATGCAAGGAATAGATCCTCGAGTTTGTACTCATAGGATATATATTAAAGAAGATTGTTTACCAGTTAGACAACCTCAAAGAAGAGTAAATCTAGCACTTAGAGAAATAGTGAAAAATAAACTTCAAAAGTTGCTTGATGCTGGCTTTATATACCCAATCTCTGACAGTCAATGGGTTTCTCCATTAGTCATTGTCCCCAAGAAAGGAGGGAAATGGAGAGTGTGTGTAGATTACAGAGAGTTGAACAATGCCACTAAAAAAGATCACTTTCCACTACCTTTTGTAGACCAAGTCCTAGACTCACTATCTGGCAAAAAATATTTTTCCTTTTTGGATGGTTACAGTGGGTACAATCAGATAAAAATAGCCCCTGAGGATCAAGATAAGACCACTTTTACCTGTCCATGGGGAACATTTGCTTATTTAGTCTTGCCTTTTGGTCTATGCAATGCGCCAGCAACATTTTAGAGAGCAGTAATTAGTATCTTTGTTGATATATCTCATGATTGTATGGAGATTTATATGGATGATTTCACTACCTATGGAGTCACATTTAAAGAAGCACTGGTGAATTTAGAAAAGGTATTACAAAGGTGCAGAGAGCAAAATTTGTTTCTAAACAGTGAAAAGTGTTTTCTAATGAGGGAAGAAGGTATTGTTCTAGGTCATCATATTTCAAAGAATGGAATTCAGGTTGACCCTACTAAAATTGAAGTTATTCAGAATTTACAGACTCCTGCAAAACAAAAAGATGTCAGAAGTTTCCTTGGCCATGCAGGATATTACAGAAGGTTTATAAAAAATTTCAATAAAATTGCCTGCCCACTTTATGCCTTGTTAACTAAGGATTCTCAATTTGAGTGGACAGAAGCCTATGAAAAATCCTTTCTGCAACTAAAAGACTTGCTTACTCAAGCCCCTGTTCTTCAAGGTCCAAAATGGAATTTTCCTTTTCACATACATACTAATGCATCTGATTTTGGTATAGGAGCAGTTTTAAGTCAAAAAAAAAATTCAATTGAGCATGCTATTTACTTTATCAGCAAAAACCTTCAAGGTCCTGAGCTCAATTATACTATTACAGAAAAGGAATTGCTTGCAGTAGTGTATGCTTTAAATAAATTTAGGCATTATGTCATAGGTTATCAGATATTCATCCATACTGATCATGCAGCAATCAAGTATCTAATCAACAAACCTGCCATTTCTGGTAGATTGGCACGATGGCTCCTATTGTTACAAGAATTTGACATTACAATCATTGATAAACCAGGAAGAGCTAATATTTTCACTGACTTTTTATCAAGACTTCAATCCACTGCACCTATTGAACATGAGGTCATTGATGATAGGTTCCCAGATGAACACTTGTTCTCCATTGTTACACATACTCCATGGTATGCAGACATTGCCAATTATCTAGCAGCAAACAGAATACCAGCTCACTTTTCCCCAAAAGAAAAGAAGTTAATAGAGAAGAGTTTTATTTTTTCATGAATTGCAAATTGTCTATTTTATACTGGACCTGATCAAGTAATGCAAAGATGTGTAAGAGAAGATGAGACTTATAACATCTTGCATGCTTGCCATGATGAACCATGTGGGGGACATTTTGCAGCAAAAAGAACAACAATGAAATTTCTTACAATAGGGTACTATTGGCCAACATTATACAAGAATGTTGTGGCCTATACAAGAAAATATGACAGATGCCAGCATATGGGAAGACCAACTAAGTCAAATGAAATGCCACTATATCCCCAGGTAATAGTCACCCCTTTTGATAAATAGGGAATGGATTTTTTGGGACCAATTGATCCACCATCAAATGGAAAGTCATATATTCTAGTTTGCACGGACTATGTAACAAAATTGGTCGAGGTAAAAGCTATGACTCATGCTCGAGATAACAAAGTTGCTGAATTTCTGTATGAACAAATTTTCACTAGATTTGGAGTTCCCAGAGAGCTTGTAACTAATCAGGGAGCTCAGTTCACATCGAATCTGATAACTACATTAATGAATGACTATAAAATCAAACATAGAAAGTCCAGCCCCTATCATCCTCAAGCCAATGGTCAGGCGGAGGTAACAAATAGAAAAATTAAGGCGATCCTCATAAAGACAGTACAGATCCATAGAAAAGATTGGAGCAATAGACTTCTTGAAGCAGTTTGGGCCTACAGAACTACATGGAAAACAACTGGGTTTACACCTTTTGAGCTACTTTATGGGAAAACAACCATGCTACCTATTGAATTTGAGCATAAAACCTTGCGAACAGCTCTTGAACTCAATATGGAAATATCTGCAGCATAGAAGGACCGTCTCCTATAGCTAAATGCTTTGGACAAAATGAAAAAATCCACCCTGTAGCACACAGAAGCAATCCAATAGGAAAAGAAGAAATGCCATGATCAACACATCAAAACCAAAAAAATTTATGCTGGTGATTCGGCTCTGTTATATGATTCCAGATATCAGGAAAACTAGGGTAAGCTCACAACACACTAGCTTGGCCCCTATGAAGTTGCAAATGTGTTCGACAACGGAGTTGTACAGTTGGTGACAATTGATACAGTCCGCTTCAAATTTCTAGTTAATAGCCACCGACTCCAGTTGTACCATAAACTAGTCTCCAAGGAAGAATTTATGCAGCAGTTTGTTCAGGTTCCTCCCACTACTCTTCCTGTAGCCGAAGGCTTTAGCCTTTCTCTTGCAGCTTCACCGTAATTTTGAAAAAGCATGCCCATAATAAAGGTTTTCTTTCTAAAAGGAAACCCCTTTTTCTCCATTTTCATTTATCGCCCCCATCTCACTTTTTTATCTTCCATCCATCCATCCCATCCATCCATTCCATTTGTCCACCTCATATGCCCACGTCACCCATCCATCTCATCCATCCATATGACCCTCAATTAAGATATTATTCCCAACTGTCAATTCATGCAGAAGTCGTCATCTTTCTTCACACGTACGTGAAATTATTAAAGGTACGCAATATCTTTTTTGATTGCATATTTGATTTATTTTATTCTATTCATTTACTGCTATGACAGTACCAGTCATTATTACAAAATCTTTGCCTATTCTTTAGTACATGTGAGGACACATATCATACTCTAAGTAGGGGGCAGGGTAATCCACCTTTTAAAACCTATCCTTTTGCCACTGCCATAACTACACAAATAACCTTTCTTTAATACTTTTCTGGTACTTTCCAAATGTGATCGCATGTCCTTGTTTATTGCATTTTTTTCTTGTAAACTATGATTAAGACTGCTTGTTTAAAAAACTCATTTTTGGAAAAGAAGGAAATGTGACGGCACGATAGAAGAAAAACCAGAGCAGAAATGGAAATAAAGAATTTTGAATTTTCAGTAGAGAATTGAGTTCCGCTAAAGGGAAACTATAAACATGGGTGGTCAGTTGGTGTGACATGAGCTTGTAGCTCATGAACTATTATTGCAAAATCCGCAAGCAGTTCAAGCATTCAGCCTCCTGAGCTTAAATGCTTTTGATGAGGAGGCTGCTGGAGAACTTTTGAGAACATTTTTTGAAGGGGAAGCTACTTTATGGGGTCTAACAGTTGTTGTGACTGAAAAAAGAATTGCTAAAGTAACCGAGCTTCCAACCGTTGGAGAAAACTTTTCTTCAGATGTTGTCGCTGCAAGGGCTGAGTTTTCAATGCCCGCTGATGGACCTTTAGAAGTCTCCAAGCAGGGATGCAAGTGGGTATCATTGCCTCCTCCTTATTCATAATATGTTGCTTACATAATCAGGTATTTGACCTGTGAAGGCCGTTTCTCCTACCTGTATTCTCATCATTTCAAATTATTAAGCCATATGAGGCATGGATTAGTTATAAATGTTCTAAATTTTTTTTAAAAATTTCTAGAACAAAGTGCCCATGGAACCCAACAGGGGAATGATAATTCTGTTACTCACCATGGCCTTATCAAATTACTGATTGAGTGCTCTTTAAGAGATGTCTCACCTCTTTCCTGGCAACAATTCATTGCTCAAAAGAGCTTGCAAATTCCACAACCCCTAGGGTACTTACCCCACGACCTCAGAAAAAGAAGAAAGAAATTGCGTCTACCAATAGAATAGGGCAGGGGTCATCCACTCCTGTAGCACCTAGTCTTGCAGCTTTCACACCTGAATCCTTTGCTAGGGTAAAAACTAGGTCCACCACTAGGAGAGAGAAGGGTAAAACAAAGGTAGAAGGGTCCCTTGAATCTGACCCTCGTTCTCAGAAAAGGTAATGTCCTTCTCTTGTAGCATCATCCCCTATAGCCATCTCTCCTACAGTAACACATGTTGCTATCACCAGTTCATCATCATCCTCTGGTAGGGCAGAGCCCTCTGACCAGACAAGAAAGAGGAAGGCTACTAGAGCGCCTCCTACAGCTGCATCAGTACCAAGAAGAGTTTCCACAAGGAAATAATCTAATACCTCCCCTGCTTCACCTCAACCAGAGGTTATTATAATTTTAGAAGGGTCTATTGAGTCTGAATTTAATGTTTCTCAGAATGTGTCCGAAAATGCTACACAAAGTTCACTTGTTCCTGAAGAAGAACAAGTTGAGACAGAAGAAATGGAGCATAATGAGCAAGGGTTACCAAATCTTGATGACTTGGCTACCGCTGCTATGCAGTTTTCAGAAGAAGCACAACCTTCTCCACCGTAGCAACCCGAATTTATCTTGCAACAAGAGCAAGAATTGACTGAACAATTGAATGTGCCTAGTGAAGCTATATTTCACCCTACAACTTGTAAATCCATTGTTGTGTATAAGAAGACATTTTTAATTGAGTTTCTGGAATATGCTAAAGCTAATTAGGAACTAGTTACATTGCGAACCCTGACTTTCTGACACATAGCCCAGACTGACATGCAACAAAGTCTATGGGAAGTAGAAAGGAAGAAACTGAGAAAGGAAATTGAAAGTCAGAAACAGGAAATTGTTGAGTTGAAAATGAAAATGGATGAAATGTTAAAAGTAACTGGTCAAATTATGGAATGCATACCACCACCCAGATTTTATGCTCTGTGCCTCAAAGAATAGTTCTTGTGGTTCCAATTGATGAGAATTTCCAGAAACCAAGATCCTATACTTCACACTGCCAAAGAATTTTACGAAGCTTACCAGGCAGCCCCTAATTGGTTAAGAAACTCTTTGTGTGAATTCTATTTACATGGCTTTTTAATTCCATTTGAAACAGAATGGAATCCTCTTTTGTATATTGGTGATATTCATTTGAGAGCATTTATGTCATGGGCAACAAATGAAGTGAATTATGGTAGGCAGTGGGAAACATATGAGGAAGCTGAGAAAACTGGGCCTATTCCATTACGCTCTCAAAGTTCAAACCCCCATGTAATGCTGAAAGACTAGTTTGCTCTGACATATGGCATTAATAATGTTATAGCCAGAGAAAAGATATTTGATATCAGGAAATAGTTATATGATGAATTTCAGGCACAACAATATTCGTTTTGGAGACTAGCATATACCAAAAGTGAGAAAAGATGGGAAAGATTAACTGTTGGATTAAGAAAATCAGAACCACACAGTCCCCTAAATTTCACAGTAGCTCTTAAAAGGTCAAACAGATACATACAATTGGGACTTCAAACAAGATTTGAATTGTGGTTGCCATTAACATTCAGACCTCCTGTGCTAATGTGGCCCCTCTATCCTTACCAGGATACAAATCTTAATGATGATTTAGAAAACTGAAAGTATGAAAGGTGCCAGGATTTCAGAGGATTTTATTATAGGTTTGGAAATCCATTTCAGAGTCATGCTGCAACCACTGATTTCAGAGAAACCACCAGAAAAGTTAATGTTGGAGGACCAGCATTGGGCTAATTAGGGGGCAGTGATGAGCTCGAAATATGCTCATAGTTTGGATGTTATGATAAACTTTTAATGTCTTTACTTTTGTTACTTTGTGGCTGTTTAAACTTTGTTGAAACCTTTTATGGGGATATCCTGTAGCATAATATTTTCATATTCCTGTAGCTTATTGTGTTGACTTGATTGCATTTATTGCCCCGTTGACTCCCTAAATGATTGGTATATTGCATATAGTTTTTGAATGATGAAATAGATTTAAATGTGTGATTAATGAACGGATATCGTGTATGTGCCATACGCCTTTTTCTTCGCATCTGTTACCTTTTGTATCACAGGTTGTTGAAGAATGATCAAGTCGAGTGCAGCTGATCTTGGCCTTGTAGTAAAGTCCATTTCGTGCATGACTTCGAGGAAGCACTGGTGAAGACTCTTTGACCGAAACCGTTGGGAAAGATTTTTAATGACAGTCAATCTGGAAAGAGTGGAGCGCTAGATTCTCTCTGGATCGGGTTGAATGCATAAATTCATTTATGAAGTTTGTTCCTTGATTCTGGGATACACTTTACTTCCATGTCTTTCTTTGATAGGGTTAGTTAGTTAGTTTTTCTTTTGATTTAAAAATAATATACTCCTCCTGTGCGAGTGGGTAGATATAGTTAGAGTAAGGGAGATGATAGTTAGAAAAAGATAGAAGCATAGTGATAGCAGATATGTAAGAGTCAGTATGATAATGAGAAACATAATCTGTATGACAAGAGATAAAGTTTGTCGTTAGTTTCCATATCAACAAAGCAATGTATACAATTCTGTTTTCATGAAAAAAGTTCGATGAAGTTCTGAGTTTAGTATCTGTGTAATCGGTAGATGCTTGCTAAGGGGGCCCACTTAGTAAGTATCTATAGCTAGTTAGTTAGTTGTTCTTTTATGTTGATCTTCAGTTAGCTTTCATCTTTGAAGTTTTCATACAAACTCAGTCTTGTACTGCTCCTGCAGCATAGAGAATCCATCCTTGTGCCTATTCCTGCAGCATAAGGCCAGTTCATAGTTTGTGCTTCAGTCGTAGCTGTTATGGTTTTTGTTTTAATTAAAGCATAGTTGAGTAAAATAATTTTGCATTACCTTCTTGTAGCATGAATTGAATTCCTTTCCACTATTTATTTCTGCTGAGATTTGACCAAAACTAGTTCTTAGTGCATATATTTTGCTGCGCCATTGAAAGTATACGTCCCATGGTTTGACAAGTAAATGAACGTCCATAGAGAGATATAAGTCACATGTCGGAATGTCCAATTCCCAAGAAAAGTTTTACTATGATTTTCATATCCTTTTGTGGGCGCGACCACCTGAAAGTTGCTTGTAGCTTGAAAAAGGGGTTACAAGTCCTTTGAAAACATTAATTCCAACATCCAATATAGACCCTCTCCAAATTGAGAACAACAATAAGGAATCAGTATCTAAATTATTTTATGACGATTGGGGATCCTTAGAATTCACACCCTTGTTTATGGGTGAATAGATACTCACACAAAATAAATATGTGAAACAAGATCAACCAACAATAATGTCTACTCAAAATTATGAACAATCTTCTCATACATCTATCTCCAATAATTTGAATGGCAATGCAACATACACAAAAAAATTTGATGAGATAGATTATCAATCCCCTCCTACTCCACACGAAATGGAAATACTTTATGGAAAAGGCTATAAATTTGGAAAACAATTAGGCTATACTAGAAAAGGGTATGAAAACATGAGCAAGGTATTTGTGTCCCTATTGAACCTAATACACAAGAAACAAAAACCGGATTTGGATATTCTTTTTTTCTAAAATGGCCAAAGATACTTAATGACCATCTTTGAACATTAATGTTATAACATGTCACCCACAACACAAACATACAGTCAAACATCCTAATTTTCTCAATATAACCTTACCACCTTCATGGAAGTATGTCGATAGCGATGAATATTTGAAATGAATTAATGTTAGGATTTTATGATAACAAATCCTCACCTAATTACATGAAAAAAATTCCTTATTCCATGACCATTATCGAGCAAGAAGTAAGTGATATCACTAAAAAAAAATTTGAATCTAAAAGTCCTAAATGCAACACAGTCCCTTTAGGCGATACAATTGATGTGCTAATCAAAATTGATGATAAAGATAAAGTTATTAAGATTGGGAAGTTCCTTGATGATGAAGAACAAGATACTACCACTTTACTTCATGATTTTCCTAAAAAAAATTCTTTGAAATATTCTGATATGCCATGAATTGACCCAAAAATTGTGATGCATAACATTGTCCTTGCTACAAATGCTAAACCCATTTTTCAAAAGATTAAAATAATGCATCCTAACATAGCCTTGCATGTTAAAGAGGAGCTCAAAAAAATTCTTGATGCAGGATTTATTAGACCTATTGATTATTCTCCTTGGATCTCAAATATTGTCCTTGTTGCAAACTGGATAATCGTATTAGTATATGCAAAAAATTTCAAGACTTGAATAAAGCATCTTTGAAAGATGATTTTCCACTTCCTAATATAGAAATGATCATGGATTCAATTGCTAGACATGCATTGTTGTCATTCATGGATGCATTTTATAGTTATAATCAAATCCTTATGAACCCTCAAGATCAATATAAAACTGCCTTCACCATTGTTTAGGTAACATTTTGTTGGGTTGTGATGCCCTTCGGTCTAAAGAATGTCTGCACAACATATCAACATGCAATGACATTAATATTTCATGATTACATTCAAAAAACCCTACAATATTATGTTGATGATATCCTAGCTAAATCATTAACACAACAAGACAATGTAAATTTCCTTTGTAAAATCTTCGAACGAATACAACAATACAACAGGCGATTGAATCCAAAGAAGTGTCTTTGGTGTAGATAGTGGTAAAATTTTGGGGTTTGTCATATCTCACAAAGGAATTGAGGTGGACACAAAGAAAATTGATGAAATTATTAGCATGCCACCTCCTAGAAATATTTCTTTGTTGCACACATTACAAGGTAAAATTCATGTTATCTGTCATTTCATTGCATCTTTAGTCAATTTCACATTACCTTTCATGCATCTCCTTAATAAGGGTGTCCCTTTTGATTGGGGTGAGGATTGTAAATAGGATTTTGAGAGTCTCAAGGAATCTAGCTAATCCACCTATTTTACAACCTGTTGTGCCACATATACCATTTATTTTGTACATCACCACATGGGCCCATGCTCTTGCAACATTTTTGGCTCAACACGATGATCATGGTAAAGAACGTGGCCTATTTATTACATTAGCCACACCTTAATTGATCATGACACACACTATTCACCAATTGAAAAAAAATGTTTGGCTCTTGTATTTTCTACTAGTAACTTGTGACATTATTTACTAAATGCTGAAATAAAAGTCATCAAAAAACTTGATCCTCTTAAATATCTTTTCAACAAAACAAACCTCTCTGAATGCTTAGCTAAGTGGGTGATGTTGTTAACTAAGTTTGACCTTAAATTTTTTCACAAAAATCAATCAAATGCCAAACCTTAACTAATCACTTAGTTGATGCTCCTTCTCCTTTTTCTGTACCTACTCTTTATTCCCTTCCTCATCATCATGTCTTAATCGCTGACATTAAACCATGGGAGTTATCTTTTGATGGATCTAAGTTTCAAACTGATTCTAGTGCTAGAGTGGTACGGATTCCACTTGATGGAAAACCTATTCCCTTATCCTATCAATTAAATTTCCTTTGCATAAATAATACAACTAAGTATGAGGCATTGATCATAGGTTTCCAAGCTTTTTTATCTCTAAACGCTAAACATATCAAGATATTTGGTGATTCATAATTGGTCATCAAACAAATCAATGGTACATATCAAACTAAACATGACAAATTATTGAAATAAAAGGATCTTATAATGAGGCTATTATAAAAATTTGACTTTTTCACCATTGATAACATCCCATGCAAAGATAATCAACATGTTGATGCAATGGCAAGTGCAACTTCTCTCATATCCCCACACAAACCTTCCACAGACTTCACTTTCATTATCCATCCCATCATGAAACCTTTGATCAATAATCCATTAGAAGATATTTTGGAGATAACTCAAGATGCTTCATGTGAATGGTACAATACAATATATAACTATTTGAAATATGGTACCATTCTTGAACCTACCACAATGAATACTCAAAAATGTTTACATAAACTCGTGGCTAAATATGCAATCCTTGGAAATGCATTATATAGAATATCTTTTAATGGTCTCCTGTTATGATATCTTAAAGATTTTGAAATGCCTTTAGCGCTCAAATAGGCTCATGTTGGTGCCTGTGGAGGTCATTTTGGAGGTCATTCGTTAGTGCACAAACTTATTTGTATGGGTTATTATTGGAGAGATATGGAGAATGATTGCTTCACCTATGTTAAATTATGTCACAAATTTCAAGATCATAGCAATTTGATCCACACTCCTACCGCTAAGCTTCATGCTAATCTTCCCATTTGGTCATTTTCAATATGGGGGTTAGATATTATTGGAAAAATTTCACCACCTTATCCTGTTGGACATACATTTATCATAAACTCATAACCACAAAAAAACTATTTCACAAAATGGGTGGAAGCTAATCCCCTCCATTCTACAACTACTAAAGAAATTTTTCATTTCATCTTAGACCACAAATTACTCACTTTGGACTCCCTTCCGCAATCATTTCAGGCAATGGAACTCCATTTAAGAATAACAAAGTTCATAAATTTCTTGAAACATTCAACATTCAACATCACTTTTCAACACTGTATTATCCGTAATCTAATGGACAAGCTGAAAATACTAATAAGCTTCTCAAAAAAATCATAAAGAAAACTATCACCAAGCATCATAAAGACTAGCATATGCAACTATCTTATGTACTTTGGGCATATAGAACTAATGTTTGATCATCCATATGAAATACCCCTTGTAGCCTTGTTTATGGCACTAATGTGATTATTCCCTTAGAGTTAGAAATTCCTACTTTGCGAGTTGCTCTCTGACATATTTTTTATGATGACAATTATAAAGATCAACGATTACATCAACTCAATATGCTCGATGAATAGCGCATTAACACTCTCAAATATCTCCAAGCTCACATCAAACAATTACAATGAAAATAAAAATTCATGTCATCCCTCGATTGTTTTCTTAGGGATATTTTTTTCTTATTGAAAATAAACAAAATGATAGTGTTGACAACGAAGATAAAGATAAGTTTAGCCCTAATTGGTTGGGACCTTACATAGTTGATACCAATTATGGGTCTGGTTCTTATCTCTCAATCCAGCTTGGTGGAACACCCCTTAGGGAACCCATTAATGCCACGCATTTGTGTTGGTATTATCTCTAACCCCCTTTGAATAGTATGGTTGATATAGCAGTGTTATTTAATGTTATTTGATGTTATTCTAAATAACTTTCACATTGCTTTGTTCTTGACAACTAAATTTGTGTTTTTATTGAACACTAAGGTAATTATTTAAGTTCATTTTATAATTTCTTTAGGCTTCATACTATTCACACTCATGTTGTGCTAAGTTAGATCCTTATCATTTTATGTAATTTAACATATTCTTTTCTCATTAACAATGTTGTCTCTATGCTAAAATTGAAATATGTGTTACACTAGATCACATCAATCCTATTAAATCATGTAGCCATTAGTTAAATACTTTACCATAAGGAATTTAATTAATCACCTAGCATTTAAAATTCACATAGAAGAGATACATCATCATAACATAAAAAGCACATGTCTATATATATCAAATTTTTATATACATATCAATATCATATACAATGTCATAGTGGTTTGTGAGAGCTATACCCCTCAAAATCTGGTTCTTGTGATCTAGTCCCTGGATGTCGTGAGACGGTCGTGTGTGATCGTGATCATGAACTACCAAGTCTAAGTACCGAATCTAGACCTTGTACTCGACCAACGGCTGTAAGCCACTCATCTGCCATCTAATCCCTCTTTGCTTGTGTTTGTGCCAGCTCTACACATAGTCTATCTACCTCTATTGAGATTTGTGCTACTTGTAGTGCACTCTCAACTTGACGGAGTCATCTCCTCATGCTCTCGTACATTCCCCGTAACCTCATGAAAGGTTTGAGTGACTCTAGATCCTCCTCCATGATTGGTGGGGGCACGTAATTAGGACCCATATCCTCCTCATCGATGGATGGAGACACTATCTTTGTGGCATTGTAATGATAGAACTCTCGCTAGTCTCTCATCACTCATGTAAGATAGATAATGTACACAATCAATAACACATCATCAATGTATATATATATATAAATAAAGCATAAATCACTAAAGGACATGCATAAAGTCAAATATCATCACCTATGTCTCTAGATGCATGAGTAATTTCAACCTCATCCTCTCTAGAGAGCATGAAGGATGTGCTAGCCTCTCTCTAACTCTGAGTGTTGATGTCCGCTATAGCTACTACTTGTGATCTGGTCCTATAAGTATGTGAGGACTATCTATTCGCATACCAATCCTCAATAGCTATCTCACCACCCTCAATTAGGGATGGCTCCTCCTCATTATAATAATCCTCCTCATCATCCTCCCCTCCATCCTACTCTTCATAATCAAGATCAACCTCAGACTAGTACTCATTATCAATCACATCTATAAAAAATATGTGTTCATCACCCTCATCTGCTACTAGCTATGGATCACCTATAGGGAAATCCATGGGGAGAACATGAGGTTCATCCACGTGACCACCACTCATCGTGCTCATCTGTGTTGCCAACATCATTAGTGTTCGATTCTAGTGGCTAGTCATGATCTAAATCATCAAAATCACTCTCATGAGCATGATCTATATTCATCCAAATAGTATCACCTAGCCTCTAGGAACTCCATGCTGATCGTCTAATGAAGGGGAATTCCCTCGGTGGTGTTTTCACCTATCCAAACTATCACATGACCCATAATAGAAATTTTGTGAAATGTAGTCATGCCTCCTCACTAGATACCTATCCATCAGCATCCTTCGTAACTATCTGGTGGGATATGACCACTATAAAGTGAGTAGATAAGGTCTCCATAGGATCTTGTCATTCTCTAGCCAATCAAATCTCACCCTCCAAAAGTGTAAATCCTAATACTACCATAGGAATTGCAAAGGATAGCTGAATGCTCATGGATATCCTACAACTATAGTACAAGGGTATCCAACAAGCCTAGTATATGTGATATGGTCAAGGAACCACACTTGTAGAAGCATATAATGGACCATACTATCGATCTCTTGAAATATAAACTAACCAATATCATAATATAAGTGTGCTATAATGTATCAGCCCCAAGAATAGGTTGTCCTTTGCTCATACATCCATCGTATCAAGTGTACTAGTCCCCCATACAATTGTGTAACTCGTCCATCTAGATTGAGAACCAATTCCATTGTATGCATCATAATATGTTTGACCACATGAGCTCATTAGTACAATAGCTGGGGCAGCTTGATCTACACTCTAACCCTCTCATCATGTATCGGTCCACCTAGACAGTACTACATGTCTCTCTTCTTCTTTGGGAATGACTAATCCCCCCAAAAATATACCCACTCTCCATGAATGGGAACTCAGAGAATGTGGTGTACATCTTCGAGAGTGATCATCATTTCCCTGGTGGGAAGATGAAAGGTAAAGGTATTAGCATCCCAACACTCATGCAGAGCCATAACCATGGCATCATGGTATCTCATAGATGACATAAGATATGCCCAATAGATACCCATTGACTATTCTACCTTTGTCGCTGATAGCATTGGCACATGATCTATCAAAAATGTGAGTTTTATTCCCCCTAGCCGCTATCACGACCAGGCAGGGACCTATCAAAATCATCACAAAATGCTCTAAATTTCATCTAATATCTTCAATTTTCACATTATTCATCAAGCAAGTGTGATAAAGTCAATCTATTATGCTTTTCTAATGGCCCTAGACACTTTAGAACCCTCTTAGGACATTTTGCAAAGAAATGAGACACTTTGTGAAGAAATAGGACACTGCACAAAGAAACAAGACACTTTGAGAACAAAAGGGACACTCTATGAACAAATGGGATACTCTGTGAACAAATGGGACACTTTGTGAAAAAAGGGGAAAATTTCTGAACTTTTTTCCAAGAACCTTAAATTAACCTATCCATGCATTAAAATCATTAAATTATTATAAAATCACAAGGAAAAATTTGTAGAATTGACTCACTTCATGATACAACTCACCGCATGCCACCTACTCATGAAGATTATCCAACTGTGAAGGTGTGTAATCCCATCTGCTCGACATGTTCTTCTCTCACTCATCACTCTCAAGCTACATGAAGGTAAAATGAATAGTAAGTGACAAGTTACTTTCTCCCCTTTCTTTTAGTCACTTTTCATCTCTTTTTACTTTTACACATTAACATACAGTTATCATCTTTTCAAGAACTCATAATGTAGCCATTCTTCAAATCAACATAACGAGAGCTAGGGTAATCCATTTTCAATGTTGTTTGATCCATTGGAATCATGATTCCACACCCAACATCATCATTTATCTATCATTATGTGGCATGGTACTTGGAAACCCCCTACAATATTATGTTTCTTATTTGATGTGGCTAGATTGCTATCTTGATTCCACCTCTGTAAAAAAATAGAATCAAGGGGGGCATACATCTACCCTTGAATTGGATTTCTAAGAGTTAGATAAAATGATTTTTGGGAAATTAATGAATGTGTGTTGTAGGATGCATTTCCTAATGTTGTGGTTGTCCAGATAACTATGCTGGGGGCTTTGTTTTCCCATCTTTTGAATGAGTATCATTTAGAGTCATATGGGCACTAAAGTGGGGGCTAAATGTGTCATAGAAAATTGGACCCTCTTGAGAAAAGAGACAAATTCATGCATAATTGGAACCACATTTGAGTCCCTTTACATCATTTACCCTTCAAAACAACATTTATAGGACCCTTAGACCCATTTCCTTTTATCTAGAGGCTTGTTTTACCTAAGAAATCACATAAAACCTCACAAACAACATTTAATTATCTCATACCCTGAAAACCCACCTTCATACCATTAGTGGGACCCATTTACTACCTTGGGAGAATGAGTCCCCTTTGGTGGGACCCATTCGCCAAGGGTGACAAATGAGTCCCCTTTGATGGAAAATTCAAATTTAAGTGAGAATTTAATCAATTTAACTTTAATTTCTGGTGAATTTCGGCCTCTTTGGTCTAATTAATAGGAAAATAAGGTTTTGTTGCTTATAAATACTCATTTCAAGTCATTTCACACATCTTTTTTTATCATCTTTTCTAATATTTTTATCATTCCTCAAGAGAAATTCATAAAGTCAATTCTTCCACAACAAGTTTCATTTGCAAAAGTTGAAGTTTTAGGGCAACAAACTAGAGTTTTTTGCAGGTCTTGAATCTCACTTTTCTCTAACCAAGATCCTACATTGCAAAGGGTTGATGATGGATACCTATGGTGAATCATGAAGAAATCTAGGGTGAAGAGGTGCAACTAGCCATCAAATGACACCTAAGGACTTAATTACCTATTGATTCCATCTTCCATTTTTACTCTATCTTCATATTAAGGTTTGCATCTTATTTTTTTATCATTTTTATGTAATTTAATTCCTATTTTTCATTTGTTGTAAGGTTTCTAGGGTTGATATCTTGCATGATATAAATCATTCTTGCATGTCTTATTGTATAGAAAAAAAATAGGAGTCCCTTTGTCATGTTTCAATTTTTTCCTAGTCTTTAACATATCTAACGCTAGGGTTTATACAGATTTTTCTCCATTCAAGGTTTAATTACCCAACTAGGGGTTTTACTAAGGAAATACCCCATTAGACAAACAATTTTGACCTATTTTGTAGGAATTTTCTAACATCCCAAATTGAGTTTCCATTAGAAATTGTTGTTTAGGTGTCAAGGTGTAGCACAAAATTTTGAAATTGAAAAAATTTGAAAGTGGACTAATTCACCATGCATGGTGAATTAGTCCCTCCTAAGGTGCATATTTGGAGTCAAACACAGATCCAAGTCCCTGACTATCAGAAAACAACGTTTGTGCAGAAAATTGTTAACTTGGGACTAATTCATCCAAGGTGGCAAATGAGTCCCAATCAACTCAAATTCAAGTTTCATTAGTTTTATAGATTGTTTTCTAGTCTTATCTAGTTTACTAGGTGCACTCATTCTAAGAAACAACCTTTCGTTTAGTTTAATTTGCATTTTTGTTCATTGTTTAAAGTTTCTTTACAAACAACATTGTGTTTTCAAACATAGCATAGATCTTAGATTTGTGTTCATAATATGTTATATAAATCACTCAATTGCATTTATTTTACTTCATTTAGATTAGAAATATCCTACATAACATAATTTGAATGAACCCTTTTCATTTTTGTCCTAACTCTCTCCTTTTATGTGAAAAACCCTAGAAGAGTAAGAGAAGTCCTAAGAGCCAAAAATCGATGGTTCATCTACACTAACAAAATACTAATAAAATTAATGCATCAAATGAGAAAAATGAATTGGTGTACACATGATTGCTAAAGAAATATAGAGAGAAAAAAGGTTACAAACTCAAATAGAAAAGTTATAGGTAGACCTAGCAAATGAGAAAGCAAAGAGGAAAACAACAGATGACAAGAGTAATGAATTAGAGAAAAGAATAAAAAATCTACTTGTACATCAACAAGAAAAGAGGATAAATAAAATGAGAGAGAATAGAATGAACTAAAGCAAAGGTTAGATGAGAGCGACAAGAAATATGATGAGGAAAATCCACTTGAGAAAAATTAAGACAAAGCATTGGGAAATTGGAAAATGCACAACAGGAACAAAAATTGGAGAAAGAGAGGAAAATAAATGAAATATTGGAGGAAGAGCTAATGGAAGAAAAAAAAGAAATTAACTCTTGTCAAAATAATTTATTTTCATTTTGTAGAGAAACAATGAGGCATATGAAAAAAAATATCTGGGATGAAATAATGCAAAGGATTGATCATTTGTGTGACATGTTTCAATTGATTGATGCTATCAAACTACATTATAGGAAGCTCAACAAATATTTAGTGTTCAACAAAAATGTGTTGGAATTAGAGAAATCTACAAATAAAATTCAACAAATAGTCTACAAATCTAGTGACAACGATTTGAAATCAAAAGGGATTAATAATCAGCTTGCTACCTCAGTGATGTTGTCATCTATGATTCAAAAGTATTTGAAAATGCGTGAAACAAAGGAATATGTGCATCTGGCTACAAACAAGATGAAGAATCTTGATGAAAATGTACGAAACTTCACAGAGCTTGGTTTTCTAGAGGATTTTGACACAAATGAGTGATTCATTGGAAAGGATGATTTCAGAAAGAAGATGGAGTGTGCAAGGATGATTTGGACTAGTTTCCTAATAATTGAGATGTGGTGAACTATTTGTATTTCCTCAAACCACTGATAACCTTGAATGCAAAATTGACTAAAGAATTCAAGATAGGTTCCAATTTAAACCATGAATTGTTAACAAATCTTCAAGTCAAACAACATTAGTTAGAACAAATGACAATTTCACCACTTGAATAGTGGAAGTTGCTAGAAAAGATAATACAATAATTTGATATTTGATAATATGAGTTTCCATGTTCCAACTCAGCTCTATGCAAAGTTGTCTTTGAGCAATATTTTGCATTGCCAATGCCTCTATGTATTCCTTCATGTGAAAATCAATAAAAAAACTCAAATTTAGTAATATGTTGATGTTCAATTGTCTATATTATTTATTTTATCATTTGAAGAAAAAGTTTGATTTCAACTACTAGATACACATTAAATGATTGTTGATGTTCATTGTTGTATATGTTATTGTCGTTAATGTGTTATTAAGCATTGAGTTGAGTGATGAATTATTGGTGGAACCCTCAAGGTGTCTTGTTCCACTAATCTAATACTCCTTAATTTGGTGGCTTTTGGTTTGAATTACAAAGATAGGGTATAGGGTTCTATGTTAGGGGTGTGTTTTTACTTAGTATATTTTCACCTTGTCTAAACTCTTATATTTTGGTGTAATCCTCCATTGACCTATTATGGCCAGTTCCAAGTCATCTTGGTTATATCTTATTCCTTTGGGTTCATTCTGTTACTGACCCCTTGTGGTTAGAGTTCCCCGTTTACCCATCGCACATATTTCCTTCATTACTTTGGTTGAGGGATTCAATTATTTTATTAGGTTGATAATTCAGCCTTGTTTTGCCTTTACATCCTTTGCATAAAAAATTCTTAAGTTCTTAAGCCCTGGTCCTACGTTCTTCCTAAGTAGTTCCTCTTTTAAAAAAAAATTTATGCACATGTATATTTTTGCCACTAAAGTTCTTGTATCACTCATTACCAAAATCATTCAACCCATTGGGTTCATTACTATGATGAGTAATGAGCCTTTATTTTCTCTTGTATCACTCATCGCAAAAGGTGTTTAGTCTCCATGTTTTTTTCCTTCCATATTGCTTATCGCTGAAGAAATTTCAATATTTGGTTCCAATTCAACGAAGCGCGATGAACACAATTTTCTCCTTTATATAACACCATTGTAGAAATTTTGGTTTTTTATTTCAATTACTACGATGAGTGATATGAAGGTAAGGAATGGTGGGTTTTGATCTTGCCACATTTCCACATCTAGTGCCATCACTTGTTTCAACCATCTCTGAAAGCATTCTCATTTCCAAATCAACTACTTCAATAAGTGATGGATTACTTAAGGCTATATCTTTGTATCACTATGTTTCTCTCGTTGGGTATGTGTGGGATCATGATGGGAAAAAAATTGGTGATATGATGGGTATGTGTAGGGTATGTGGCTAACGACTTTTTTTTACCCAAAATTGATGAAATTAAAAGGGGTTTTAAAGGAGATTCTCAGCTTTCCACCAATATAAATTATGCTTTACTTTGAATTTAATAAATTATTATTATTAATTTTCTATTTGAATTACGACTAAAGTCTTTATTGATAGGCTGATTGAAAAAAAACTATAGCTTTCAAAATGTATGACATTTTTTTAATCCAAAACATGCATCACATTCTATGCTTCAGATGCTATAAGATTAAAAAAAAAAATTAATTTCATGAAGTTTTGACCAAGTTAAGGTGGTTAGACATACAAGTTTTTATATTTTTTAAAAGTTATAATAAAAAATTCATAATTAATTATTTACTTGGAAAAATAGTTAAAAAAAAATATGTATCACATCGAGACATGAGTCCTCTACTTATATCTAAAATCTTATTAAAAAATATTATCATTTTATTGTGGTTAGGGTGGTCAGACAGACACCTACTTATTTTTTCCTTGAAATTTAAGTACTACTACATTGAAATTTCAAATTTTCACCAAATAGATATATTTTTTTAAATAAACCTAGTAGTTTAGAAACTACATTCAGTTTGCTACATATTCTATTCTTACATATTTTTTAAATAATATTGATAACATATTCAAATTTCTATGTCAAGTTGCCTAACTCTGATTTTTCTAAATTTTTTACCACTTAAGGGTTTGTTTATTCCATGATGATCCTACACATACCCCTTTGCTTAAGGGAAAGTGTATCTTTGTAACACTTCGGTGATAGGAGATGGAGAATATAATGAGGAATATTCCTTCCATCGGAGGTGTTGTCACTCATTTTTGAAGTATGGACTTAACTTCAAATAATTACTGTAATGAGTGATAGGGTTCTAAAGGGTTAATGAAAATGTGGGTGGCTATGTGGCAACTCCCTAGGGTATCATCACTATTTTAAAACACACTTGGTAAAGCATAAAGCAATGGTCGAGGAGAAATTTACATCATGTTTTTAATTAGAGAAGATAAATGGTTGGAGTTTAAACTTGAACAAAAACTTGTCAATTCACTCGTGTGAGCTATCTGGGTATGTGCAAGATCATCATGGAAAAAACAAGCCCTTAAGTGGCAAAAAAATTAAGAAAATTAGAGTTACGCAACTTGACATAAAAATTTGAATAAGTTATCTATATTATTTCAAAAATATGTAAGAATGGAATCTATAGCAAATCGAATGTAGTTTCTAAACTACTAGGTTTTTTTTCTTTTAAAAACTATTTGGTGAAAAATTGAAATTTCAATGCAATAGTACTTAAATTTCAGGGAAAAAATAAGAAGTAGGTGTCTTTCTGACCACCCTAACCACAATAAAATGATGATATTATTTTATAAGATTTTAGATATAAGTAGAGGACTCATCTCCGGATGTGATGCAAATTCTTTTGTAATTTTTTTCCAAGTAAATAATTAATTTAAAAAAATTTATTACAACTTTTAAAAAATATAAAAACTCGTATGTCTGACCACCTTAACTTGATCAAAAATTCATGAAATTCAATTTTTTTCTTTTTTAATCCTATATTATACGAAGCATATAATGTGACACATGTTTCATATTCAAAAAATTGGATACTCTTTGAAAGCTACAGATGTTTTTCAATCAACCTATCAATCAGGACTTTAGTTGTAGTTTAAATACAAAATGAATAATAATAATTTATTAAATTTAAAGTAAAAAATATTTTATATTGGTGGAAAGCTGAGAATCTCCTTTAAAAACCCTTTTTGTTTCATCAATTTTGGGTAAAAAAAAAGTCGTAAGCCACATACCCTACACATACCAATCATATTGTCACTTTTTGGCCCATCATGATCCTACACATACCCATCTATGAGACATTAATGAAGAAGATGATCCAATTATGAGTCATAAAGAGGGTCTTTCATTACTTTTTTTCCATAATTACAATCCTTGAGAGCTAAAGAACTAGTTAAGTGAAGAGAAGAAGAAGGCAGATCTCTAGGAAAAATAAATTTTGAAGAAAAAGCTACTAATTTTCTTAGCTAAATTAAATTCTACACCTCTATGAGTAATTTGTAGCACTGGGTAATTGAGAAAGTGAGTAGATAGCTAGGGTTTTATATTTATGGTTATTGCTCTCTAGTTAGTAAGGGAATTGCAACTATTATACATACGGTTAGGGGTAAAGGAGTGAAGTTTATTTAAAATTGAGTCTGAACCCTATGAATTCAAAGAATAGAATTGTAATTCATAGATATCTAGTTCGGATTTTTTATTTAGGGTTATTGTGTTGGAGGACTGGAATCACTGAGAAGGGGGTTGAATCAGTGATTCATGTAAGTGACAAACTTTTTACAAATTCAAGGATTTAATTAACTTTTGAACAAAAAGACCAAATGACAGTTTATAGAATAGATTTAACTTGTGCATGAATAGTATTGTGTTTTCATTAACCATGAATTAAACATATACACATAACATCAACATATGTTGAACTTAATATTTTTTACACTTTCATATGTATCAAAGCCCACATTAATAAAAAAAACCTTTTATGCATGATATTTTGACATAAATATTGGCAGAAATGAAAGAATGATAATTAACAACCATTTAATGGATTTGATGACACATTGAGACCAAACAGATAAGAAAAACACACATAAAATCAGCACATTGCATAGTATATGTCCTGAGTGGAAAACCCTCTTACGGAATAAAAACCACTCGAAAAATCTTTCTTTTTATTCACTTAGAGCACCAACTCTACAAATTTTAGGAGCACGAACTCCACAAAGTTCAAGAGCACCAAATCTAAAAATTTTAGAAGCACCAACTTCATAAGATACAGGAGCACCAACTCCTTTACAATGCATAACAATTATAGTAATTCATCAATACCCTAGAAGTGAAATTTGCATTCCTAGTGCCTCAATAGAAGACTATAAATATTTTCAATAAGTAGATTGAATAATGTTGTATGAGAATGGAAAAATTTTCCTTAATATAATAATCTAAGAATCATTGTTAAAAATATTTTCAATGCAATACAACTTCTATACAAATATAAGTTTGAAGTCTCATATTCTTCTTTCAGGTAACCCAAAAAAATGTCTGAAGGATATCTTTTAAAGAAATTGCATGTAATAACCTCTATATGCAGTTTCAATAACTGTAAACCAACTTGGGTGAGGTTTGTAGATGTGAAACCCTAAAGTGTGTTTTTAACAAACTCTTTAACTAGCTTAAGTAGAGAAAAAGAGATTATTCTGTTGCAGCCCAAGAAGAATCATCTAGAAAACCTAAAGGATTTTTTAATCATAATAAAAAAAATTAAGCCCTTATCAATGATATTTCAAAACCAAAGATTTATTAGCAAAAACCCATATAGATTTGAGTGAACATAAAATAGTTTCATGCCTTTCAGGGTATGTGCAAGATCATCATGAAAAAAATAGGGCCTTAAGTGGCAAAAAATTCATAAAAATCTGAGTTAGACAACTTGATGTAAAAATTTGAATAAGTTATCTATATTATTTCAAAAATATGCAAGAATAGAATCTTTAGAAAATTGAATGTAGTTTCTAAACTAGTAGGTTTATTTATAAAAAAAGAAAATATACTTGGTGAAAATTTGAAATTTTAATGCAGTAGTACTTAAATTTCAGCAAAAAAATAAGAAGTAGGTGTCTATCTGACCACCCTAACAAAAATAAAATAATAATATTTTTTGTTAATATTTTAGATATAAATAGAGTAATCATGTCCAGATGCGATGCATATTCTTTTGTAATTTTTTTCTAAGTGAATAATTAATTATGATTTTTTTATTACAACTTTTAAAAATTATAAAACTTGTCTGCCTAACCACCTTAACTTGGTCAAAACTTCATGAAATTCAATTTTATTTTTTTAATCCTATATTATGTGAAGTATAGAATGTGACACATGTTTTGGATTCAAAAAATGTGAAACCGTTTGAAATCTATAGATGTTTTTCAATTAGCCTATCAATCAGGACTTTAGTCATAATTCAAATAGAAAATGAATAATAATTATTTATTAAATTCAAATTAAAGTATATATTGGTGGAAAGTTGAGAATCTCCTTTAAAAACCCTTTTCGTTTCATCAATTTTGGGTAAAAAAATTTCGTCAGCCACATACCCATCATATCGCCACTTTTTGGCCCATCATGATCTTGCACATACTCTTCAACAAGATAATCCATTTATCATTCTTTAAAAATTCCTTAACAAATTGTGTCAAGGAATATAAGCATCAAAATATTTTGTTTACATTACCTAATTATGGTGGAAGAAAACTAAGCAAATACCATAAAGATCTGTTAAGAAGTTCCATAACTACCCAGATGAAAGACGATAATAATTCTTCTTTGTCCAACATCCACAGTCAATCTTTCAAAACAACATCTATGCAGAACTTTCAAATGCTCACAATTCCCAAACAACAAAGGCTTCTAACAATTTATTAGTAGCAATGTGCAATCAAACATTCAACAGCAAGAATATGGTAGCTAGGGTTCTGAACCCTACTCATAGCACAATGAAAATTCTTTTACCAAACAACATTATTTCCCTAGACAACCCAAGAACTTTCTAGATTCAACAATGATGGATAAAATTTTAAAATCCACTGCCATACAATAATATCTTAGAATTGTCAGGTATATCCTACCAATAGCAAAAATTATAGTGCGAATATCCGCTACCAAAGATATCACTAAAAATGCCAACAATAATAACAATGTTAATTATCAAACCCAATGAATGATAGCTATCGATGCCACAAGTTTCCAAAGACTCAAGATACATATGCCACATGTGTTGCCAACTAAGCTTCAACACAAATAATAACCAGTCGCATGTATAATGTAATTATCATTTAACATCAGACTAAAACTCGATACCACATTCAAATGATTAAAGTGAGCCAAACAATATGAATCAAAATAATATCGATCACCTTGTCACTTCCATGTGACTTTTTAATAGTGATCTTCCTTTGATAATAAGAATTGTAATGAGACCCGATAGTATCTTCATTCCATATGCCATGTTAATCAACAATAAACCAAGATTCTTATAATCATATAAAATGTTGATTACCTTAGCAAAGCCATGTAAATCAACCAATTTCTCATAAATATTGACACAATTATATTGTCAAGTCAATATGTCATGATGATATGTAATAGCAATGCCACAAAGGAAATGTGAATAATTAATCACATTAAAATGTAACAAGAAAGACTAAGAACCATAGAAAAAATGAATATAATGACCTTTTTCACCTTAGAGTATACAAACAACGTGAGCCTTCATATGATCAAACCGAAAATACTCCAAGTGCAATGACCATAGTGATGTCAAAGATGCCAAAGTAATCAAACTACAACCTGGTAATCTAAAAGTGATCAAGCATAAACCAGAACTATTTGAGCATCAATATACCTACAACTAGATAATTTGAAAGTGACCAAGCATAAACCAGAATTGTTTGAGCATCAATCTATAAATTAGATAAGTTCACTATTAGCCAACATCATCATATATATCAAAATTCTAAATCAAAGTAATGTAATTGAATATCATGTAACTATAGCATATCATTCACCAACCACAAGTGAATAAACTAATGTAACTCCATTGAATATCATACATGTAACTACATATCAGAGAACTAGTTTTTTCATCAAGGACAAACTAATATCATAAACAACTAAAAGCCAACAAACTCATCCTTTTTCCTTGATGGTAAAACACATATCATCTCTCCCCCTTTTTTCCTCAATGAAAAATAATGAAAGAAGAGAATGTGAGATTCCATGAAGATAAACAGCTGAGAAGCCAACCAACTATCCAACACAATAACTAGCTACAAGTAGTTCAATATAGCAACAAAATAAATATGCAAGATAGTTGTGAATGAAAAGATATAGTAACAAGCTCCCCCTAAACCAAAAATAGAAGAATCAATGAAGTAAGGATTTAGAGATACCTCCCAATCTGAGCCTCAACATTTCAAAGACTTCTTTGCATAGAGGAACATAGTGAATATATCAGCCACATGTTCTTGTGAAGCAATAAATTGTATACATGGCTCATTAGCCAACACTTGTTCTTGAAGAAAGTGAAATTTAATTGCAATGTGTTTAGTGCGAGAGTGCATAACGGGGTTCTTATAAATATTGATTGCACTTTAATTATCACATAAAATTGAAACAAGCTTAGAAACTGTGATACCCATATCAGATAATGTTTGATCCATCTAGAGCAATCGAGTACAACAAGAAGTGGAAGCTATGTACTCTTCCTTCGTAGTAGAAAGAGAAATAGATTCCTAAACATCTTAAGTTCAACCTATGTTGATGTTATGTCTATATGTTTAATTCAACCTATGTACTCTGATGCATATGAAAGTGTAAAACATCTTAAGTTCAACCTATGTTGATTTTATGTCTATATGTTTAATTCATGGTTAATGAAAACATAATATTGTTCATGCACAAGTTAAATTTGTTCTATAAATTGTCATTTGGTCTTTTGGTTCAAAAGTTAATTAAATCCTTGAATTTGTAAAAATATTTTGACTTACATGAATCATTGATTCACCCCCCCCCCCCTTAGTGATTCCAGTCTTCCAAGTGGTATCAAATCCCACATTAATAATAGAGTTCAAGAGCACCAACTCTACAAAGTTCAAGAGCACCAACTCCACAAATTTCAAGAGCACCAACTCCAAAAATTTTAGAAGCACCAAATTCATATGATACAGGAGTACCAACTCCTTTATAATGCATAATAATTATAGTACTCTAAAAATACCCTAGAAGTGAAATTTGTAGTCCTAGTGCCTCAATAGAACACTATAAATATTTTAAATAAGGACATTGAAGAATGTTGTGTGAGAATGATAACATCTTCCTTAATATAATAATCTAAGAATCATTGTTATAAATATTTTCAATGCAATATAACTTTTGTACAAAGATAAATGTGAAGCCTCATATTCTTCTTCCAAGTAACCTAGAAAAAATGTCTGAAGGCTATCTTTCAAAGAAATTGTGTAATAACCTTGTATGTAGTTTCAATAACTGTAAACCAACTCAGGTTAGGGTTAAAAATGAGAAACCCTAAAGAGTCTTTTTAACAAACTCTTTAACCAATTTAAGTAGAGAAAAATAGAGTATTTCTGTTACAACCCAAGAAGAATCATCCAAAAATCCTAAAGGGTTTTTTAATCATAACCAACAAAAATTTAAGCCCTTATCAATCATATTTCAAAACCAAAGATTTATTTGAAAAAACCCATATAGATTTGAGTGAGCATAAAAATAGTTTCATGCCTTTCAACAAGATAATCCATTTTTCATTCTTAACAACTTCCTTAACAAATTGTGTCAAGGCCCGTAAGCATCAAAATATTTTTTTGCATTACCTGATTATGAAGGAAGAAAACTAAACAAATACCATAAATATCTATCAAGAAGTTCCATAACTACCCAACTAAAAGACGACAACAATTCTTCTCTTTCCAACTTCCACAGTCGAGCTTTCAAAACAACATTTATGTAGAAGTTTCAAATGCTCAAAATTCCCAAAAAAAAAGGCTTCTAACAATTTAATAGCAGAAACGTGGTATCAAACATTCAACAACAAGAATATGGTGGCTAGGGTTCCAAACCTATTTGTAGAGGTTAATCTAGTTGGAAAGATAACGATTGGTGAGGGTGTATTGACAACTCATTTTCAGGATTTGGTTGCTAGGATTGGTGATGTTGTGCTACTGTAGAGTGGCTGGGATAATTTTATATATGCTTTCAAGAGGAGGTTTTCCAATCATCCAACCTGTAATTTATGGACTTGTGACATTGGAAAATTGGTGTTCCCCATTGTGTTTGTGGAGGTGAACCTAATACTTGAATTGGCTAGGTGTTATGATCCAACTGATAGGACAATCAAAAGGTTTCTAGATTTTCTTCCTATGTTGGAAATTTTAAGGAGACAAACAATGGAATTTTTTCACTTGAATCCATCTACTTCTAAATCTATTAAGTTATGTGCACTATATAATGAATATGAGAAAAATATGTTCTCATATAGAAAGAATATTTTTGCAAGTCACAAGAGATGTGATCTGAAGAAGAATGGTGTACCTTTCAATCCTCTGGAGTTAGAACCATTTTATTGTGATGATTTTGAGTACTATTTCAAAATTACATACTATGCACTGTGTGAGGTCCTGCATAAGAATTTTGACGTAAAAATGGATGTTTCTTTGATGGTTTTAGCAATTGATATTCAGAATAAGTATCAAAACAGAGTTTGGGATTATGCTTCATATATTCTTGAACAATTGCATGAGGATTTGATTAAGTTGAAAGATGCAACCCATCCATTGTCATGCAGACACTATTCTTTGTTGATACATATGTTGATGTGGAAAGGTAGAATGGTGTTTAGAAAATTCATGAAATTGAGAGAAAGGGATAACATGGATAATGATTTTCTTGCACAAATGTGGACCCATATCTAGGATGTGCACTATCCTAAATTTGATTATGCTATGTTTTGTAATGTTTTCAAGATTTTTTTGTTGGAAAAACTGGTCCTAAATCCCATTTACAGAATATCAAAAGGTGTAAAGAAATATTGAGGTCTCTAGAGTATGAGGAAGGCACTACACAAAAATTAAATTGGGGGGATTGGTACCTCCATTGTAACTATACAAAAATTAGAATTTATGGATCCCTGGTGCCACCCCACAAGCTACCAATATATATGTTAGATCAAAAATCCTTCATGGAGATAATGTGGTAGCTCGATGCAATGGATAAGGCACATTTTAGAAAATCAAGGAAGGAATCCCTGGTAAACACTAAATTTGGTTTTTCCTATTTCACTTGCACTTCAAAGGAAGACATTGAGAGGTTTGGCTCTGTATTAAACAATCTTAGAATGAAACAAGATATTATAAGGTTTTGTGACCTTTAAGGGATTATTATTGTTGAGAGAAAAGCTAGAGGATTATCAGGGAGACATCATCAATTCCTCTATCAATAGGATGTGATCAGAAACCAATCTTCTAATGAGGAAGTTGTAAAAAGAAAAATTACATGGAAGAAATTTTTTGTAATTGAGGAGAAGATGTTAATAGAAAATCCTTTCTACATTAGTCCTTACTCTGAGGTACAATACAAATTTATGCAAGAAAATTTGATTCTTGGGGATTTTGAAGAAAAAAAATTCTTTGAAAAGGTTAAACAAGTTGAAATAAGAGCCAAAGTGGCCAAAAAAAATCATGATGCACAAATAAGGATCCAACCAACTCAATATTTTTCTCAATGCATTGAAGTGCAAGCTAAGGAGATAGGAAAATAGCATGTAGTCACCCCATTGGTGAATTATTCTAAAACAAAGCAAGGAGATGAAGGATATGCACCTAAGGGATCTGTAGAATGCATCCGAGTGGAGGAGGAAGGGGTTCAAAGATTCCCATCTCCTATTAAAGAGGATGCTTTGAATATTGATGTTACTCCCAATAGAATTGTAAAATGGGAGTATAGTGAAGTTGAGGATGATGATTTCAGGATAAAGGATTGTGGTGATTTCATGTGTGATGATTCTTTTGTTCAAACAAAATAATTTAGATATTTTGTTATCCATTTGAAAGGCTCTAATATAAAAAAGAGAATAGAAGAGGAAAAAGGAAAGGTTGACCCATCTTTGCAAGATGAAGCTAAGAAGGAGGAGGAAGGAAAAATAATGCAAGAAATAGTTTCTATGCCACCCTAGGATGAAAAAGACCTAGTCAAAGGAAGTGGGATTCTATTTTTTTCTGGATGGGAATTATCATCAGCCATTGCATTAGATGCAATCAAGAAAGATCCAAATTCCTCAATCTCTGAGGAGAAATACAATAAAAAAGTTTTTGGCTTGGGCTCTAGTCCTAAGTTACAGAGACTTGCTATTTGGTCTATGGCACCAAATATTGGGAATCCTAAAGTGATAAATTCTATGGAGAAATATATTGGATTTGTGGTTGTTAAAAGGGCTATCAAAATGGCAATTATTGTAGCTATGCAATTGACAATGCATGTTGTCATGTTGAGTGTAGACACAACCCAGATCGGAGAAGATAATTATAAAAAAATGTTGGATAAGTACAATAAACTAATAGATGAGCACAAGAAGGTACTTTCCAATGTTGGAAATACATCTAGAGGTGTTTTTTGTTAGGGTTAGAGATGGCAGATCTAACAATTAAATGCAGATTTAATAAAAAATGAGAAACTAAAACATGCACAGAATAAATCATAACACTGAATTTAACGTGGTTCACCCAATCTGGGCTACATCCACCAAACCGCAGCCATCCAATACTTTTTTTATCCAGTGAAAAACCTTATTACAATCTTGCAAATAATCATGTTTTTTCATCATACAGTAAAACCCATCCGAACCCCTTTTTACCAAGCTTAGAAGCTTCTAGATTTTTGGGTTCTACAAAATCGGATTTTTCTTTTTTCCATTGATTTTTCCCTTTTTCAGTGATCATACGAAACAGTAGGAAGAAAAATTTTCTCAGGGGTCGGGATGTACAGTATACCATGGGCTATACAGTATAGCATGATCAGTCGCCACATACCAACAATCTCCCACTTGGAGACTGATCAGGCTCCATACCAACACAATCTCCCACTTGGAGACTGATCCTGGACGACACTACTACAATTACAGCTCCCACTAGAAATAAGTACCTTGGACCCTCCTGCTCTGTTATACTTGAATTCAACCTTGAAGGCCAATCGAAGCTGAAGAGGAGATCAGCTTCTCCCTTGGCACCACCTTCGTAAACATATCTACTGGATTTACATCTATATGTATCTTGTCCAACTTGACTTGTCCATCCTCCAACACTGACCAAATGAAATGATATCTCAACTGTATGTGTTTTGTTTTAGAATGCAAAGTAGAATTCTTTGCAAGATGTATAGCACTTTGGCTATCTGTAAATAAGTAATTTCCATCCTGTTGTTTTCCCAACTCATCCATGAAAACTTGCAGCCATATCATCTCCTTTGCCACCTCTGTTGCAACAACATACTCTACCTCTGTGGTGGATAAAGCAAAAAACTTTTGCAAGCAAGAAATCCAACTCACTACTATCCCACCAACTATAAATACATAACCTATGGTACTCCACCTGGTATCTATATCCCCTGCTAAATCTGAGTCAACATAGCCTTTTAAATCAGTATTAGAGCCCCCAAAACATAAACAATTATTGGATGTACCTCTCAAATACCTAAGAATCCATTTTACTGTATTTCAATGCTCAACTCCGAGATGACTCAAATACCTACTAACAACTCCTACAGCATGTGCAATATCCGGTCTCGTGCATACCATGGCATACATCAAACTACCTACAACTGAAGCATATGGTACCTTGGACATTTTTTCTTCCTCCTCTTGTCTCTTTGGACACATATCCTTAGTCAATTTAACATGACTAGGCAAAGGTGTGCTGATAGCTTTTGCATTTTCCATATGAAATCTCTACAACACCTTTTCAACATAATTAGCCTGAGATAAAAATAATTTTCTATTTTTCCTATCTCTACAAATTTTCATACCAAGGATTTACTTTGCTGCACCCAAATCCTTCATAGCAAAAGATTTTGCTAACTGTTGTTTTAGCTCACTTATGTGATCCATGTTAGACCCAGCTACAAGCATGTCATCAACATATAAGCATAAAATAATGTAGATGTCATTATCCAACCTCTTAAAATAAACACAATGATCAGAATTACACCTACTGTAGCCTTGCTCAGCCATAAAACTGTCAAATTTCAAATACCATTGCCGAGGTGCTTGCTTCAAGCCATATAAACTTTTCTTCAATCTGCACACTAGTTTCTCCTTACCTTTGACCTCAAATCCTTGTGGTTGTTCCATATATATTTTGTCTTCCAAATCACCATGGAGAAAGGTTGTTTTAACATCAAGCTATTCTAAATGCAAATCTTCAGTAGCCACAATACTTAAAACAATACGAATAGAAGTCATTTTAACAATAGGAGAAAAAATATCATCAAAATCAATACCCTTTTTTATGCAAATCCCTTTACAACTAATCTGGCTTTAAATCTTTTCTTACCTCCATACTCCTCTTTCAACCTATAAATCCATTTGTTTGGTAAAACCTTTTTACCTGCAGGCAACTTGCATAAATCCCAAGTCTGATTTTCCAACAAGAGGTCCATTTCTTCTTTCATTCCATGCTCCCCGAACCTTGGTATCCACTGCCTTAGCTTCATGTAATATTCGGTTCACGGCCTTGATTAGCAGGAATGAGTATACAAAGAGGAAGAGAATCTTTCTAGAGGTCTATAACCTTGAAGATTGTCTAACAAAGAGTTTGTGGTATTTGTTGCTACTATTGTTGCTTGACATGAGGGAACTACTGAAACATCATTGTTGGGAATATCATCCAACACTACATAATCATTTCTTTCTTCTCATGCTGCAACTTAGCGGATCTTTGGCTTTTAACACTTGTTCATTGAATATGACATCCACACTTCTCACAATTTTTCGATTTTCCAAAATCCCCACAAAACCCTATAACCAAATTCATCAATGCCATATCCAACAAATACCCGCATTTTCTTTGATTTTTGCATCAAGCTGAGTTCTATTTTCGTAATCTACATATTGCAAATGCTTCACAACCGAGGTTGAGAAAAGAATAACTCACCTTCTTACCTTTCTATGCTTCCTCTGGAATACCACAACCCAGAGGATTAGAGGGACCTCTGTTGATTAAATAAACAGCGGTGTTTACAGTCTCTGCCCACATTTTTAAAGGCAGCCCAGCATGCAATCTCATAGTCCGTGCACACTCCATTATTGTCCTATTCATGCGCTCAGCCACTCCATTTTCCTGTGGAGTCCTTGGAACCATTT
>VDFB02035569.1:0-28632 GCA_007258455.2 Sequoia sempervirens | reverse complement strand
TTGTTTTACTCCTTTTCTATAAGAAGGATTTCAAGGCTAGAAGTATGGGTTCATTGTTTTATATTGATCATAAAGAATTTTGTAAAGGGAATATAGAGAAAATTTTAGAGTTTTGTCTTAGGTTTTGAGCCAATCATTCTGCATATGTAATTTTGATAACAATACTATAAATTGAATACAAAATGGTTCAAATTCAAAACCATTTCTCTCCTATGTATTTGTTTCATGAATTATGAATAATATGATCAAGTATTCTCTTATTTTTCTTCATTGATTTCCAATGGATGTGTAGTTTTGTTCTTGCTTTTAATTCAATGAATTAATGAAAGTGCTTGAATGAGGCTATAGATTCATGTGAATTGAGTACTAGGATATTAGTACAAAGTTATGGTTGAGAGTATAATGAATTTGATAATGTAATGCAATATTATCAAAGGATAATGGTTCTATGTGTTAATTTTTTGTCAAATTGTATAGGTTTTGAGATTGACTCTATTTATAGGTTAAGGCACTAATCTAAGTGAGTTCTCATGACACATTTTGTTGATCAATGTAGCAACAAATAAACTTTATAAGCAAACCTTTAAATGGATTACGATTATTGTTATTTTATGTTGAATGTTTCTTCATTCAACATATCTTGCTCTCCAATATTGTATTCACTATCTTCTAACTCAAGATAATCAACAATTATTTATATGTTGTCATATCATATTATGTGAACTTATGTTATCAATGTTGAACTGTTAGCTTTTGTTCAAGGAATGGATTAATATTCCTTTCAGTTATTATCAAAGATTGTGTGAATGACAATGCAATAGGAATTTATAAGTAGTGTGATAAGTGTTGTTCTTTATGAATGATGCAGGATCACATATCAAATTCAATACCATGGCATACAATATAAAATATCACAATTTCATGGAATACAATATAAAATATCATCAACTACAGTTTAGAATATTATTCATGAAGTGTAATGATACACAATTTCATGGAATAAAATATAAAATATCATCAATTATAGTTTGGAAAATGATTCATGAAGTGTAGTATAAATACCTAAAAGTTGCTAATTCACTTCCATTTCCCAAATGGAGTCAAGGTCTGGAAACTGACATTCAACTTGAGATAAACTAAAAGAGACATCTTCATTCTGAGTCTAGTCTTCATTTTCTTTGCATTCATAGTGTCAATTTCATTTGTCCCACTACCACTGCTAGTGCCACCAGTACTTTCTTAAACAAAGGACTTTGACACTCAAATCCTTCTTAGCTCCTCTTAGGGTTTTTCACCTAGAAGGAGATAAAAAATGGGCCAAAATGCACAACGTTAACACTCAAAACTAAAGTATCGAAGAAGGTAAAGAAAATTTTGAGTGTGTGAATATGTCTTAATGCTGGAAACTTAATGAAAATGTAGACTAAAGAATGAAAATTGATCTAATACAAAAGTGTTGGAAAACATAGTGTTGAATGCAAATATGAACTAGAAACTTAAGCAAATGGAAACAAAAATGAATGAGACTAAACAAAGTGTAGCTGGAGGTAGATTGATGCCATTGGAATATTTTGGAATGTCACAGAAACCTATATTAATGGCCACTAGGACTAATTCACCATGCATGGTGAATTAGTCCTAGTTTTGGTGAAATCTTCTTGAAACCTATTCTGACTGTTGGGAGCTGAAATCAAAAAAAGCCAATTATTAGACTTACAGAGGAAACTCATTTGCCATGGGTGGAGAATTATTCCACCTATAGGAATCTGTAAAATCAGGAGTTGATTATGTGGAGATAAATCTGCACTTCTGATCTCTATAGGTGTTTACTTTTGAAACTATCGGATTCGAGTCTGAAAGTGACTTTTTGTTGATGTTTTGACTTGAATGATGGAGAGATGAATTGAGTGAATTTTAAATTTAATATTAAATTATTCCTAAGCCTTCAAGAGCCCTAAATATTCAAACAAACAAGTAAAAAGAGAGATATGTTGAAGGTTAGGGCCTTGAATGCTTTAGAGAGCTAACTTGAAGACTTTTAATGAAGAAACCCTTAACTTGCTTGACTTGGAGTGAAAGATACAAGATGTATTGATGATGAGAGATGTAATAATGAGATAAGATGTTGTTGAATGTAAAATGAGCAGGAAAAAATTTATTTATAGACAATTGTGCCTTAGTGTACCCAATAATACCTCATCACAGGCTGACATGTAGTGAAAATAAACTTTAAATTTCCCTTTTTCCCACTCAAAGGTCAAAATGGAGGACAAATAGGACACATTCACCACACATGGTGAATGGGTCCAACCTGGATGGGATTTATTTTCCATGCATGGTGAATGGGTCCCACAAGAGCCATTTTGACTCCTAAGAAGCCAAGGAATTATGAAATAAGGTCTAAAATGCCATCTTGTCAGGTGTTTAATCAATTAAAGCCTTAGGATGCACAATATGGGTTAATTGAGACCTATTAGTGATTATTTAAATGTAAAATAGGGCTTGGGACACATAAATCAATGTGAAAGTGTGATTAAATACACTTTACAACACTAAAATGAGGTCCACAGCCTAGAAGGGCACAAAAACCAATGTGAATGTGTAAATCACACTACAAAACTAGTTTATCATTAAGTTTACATTAAGAAGCTTCTAGATTGATGTGATAATGTTATTAAATACATTTTATTATATTGAATTATGGAGAAATAAGTTAATTAAGTCTAGAAAAGCGTGAAATTTCTTTACAAGACTTTACAACACCTTTACAAGACGTCGTTAAAAGCATGTTATTTGATTTGCAAGGGTCCAAGACCTATTGTGGACCCATAAAATGCTTCACAACACTAGATGAAGACCTCGTTAAGTTCATTTTATCATGAATTAATCCTATTTCAAGCAAAGGGTCCTTTTTCCTATGGCACATTTAGCCCCCACTTTAGTGAGAGGATGAACTTTCTTCAAACTTACACTAAAGTAGTTATTCAAGAGAGATCCACATGTATAGATGCAGATTAAAAAAAATGAAAAAAACAAAAGGAGCTGGCGAAGCCCCCAGGATTGAAGATCCTAAAATTCAAGCCCCCGAGATGAAAAATCATGCAATGGAAAGAATGGAGAGAATGAAAGACAGGGTAGATGTACTCACTCTAGGGCCACAAAACTTCAGGCTATCAATGGGGTGAGAAGGTCCAAAAATTAAGATACATACGCTAGTTGGTATGCAATCACAAGCACATAGGTGCCTATGGGGAAAATTCATGCCACTAGGTGGGCTTCCCGCTCAACCATGTTAAAGTTATACCCATTGATAACTTTAAGAAGGCACCACAAGAAAATGCTCATAAACAAAAAGGAAAGGTGACACAGTGATGCAAGTTGTGTTATATCCAAGGGGGTTTAATATAAGGTAGTTTGATAAAACCCTCTTCAATTGGAATGCTTTAAATGAAATTTTTAAAAACTTAAATCATTATATTTTCTAAAAATATGTGATTTCAGCAAAAATTAGAATCTCCTAGAAATTGTAAACCAACTTTGTGGGATCACCCAACAATTATGAAGGACATCACACCCAATGTCATCCAAAAGGTGATGAACACATCACGTAAATGAAAAGGCTACATTAGGAACCAAGAATGCAAATGAATTCATGGTAATGGATGCCCCCCACTTTAAAGGAATTGCTACACATCATTCTATGAGCAATTATTTTAAAGTAGAGAAGAAAAGAAAATGCAAAAAGAAAACAAGACATGAGAGCCAACTTGGAAATCCCTATGCCAATTCATATGTTTCGAAGTTAGGCTGCATCATGTCAAGGAAAATGAATATCAAAGAAAGGTTGTATGTCACATGTGAGTCAATCGTAAGACATGTCATCCACATCACAAGCTTTCTCTTTATATATTCATGAAAAATTAATGAGTAGTCAAAAGAGAAAAAGACAAGTGGCATACAAGGGATAAGGTTGTCTAACCCTTTTCCCACCACTTGGTGCAAGACAAGGGTGAGCCTAAAGTGGATGGCGGTATGCTACCCCTTCAGAGGGATGCAAGATATGCAATAGTGAGAATGTGATTATCCTAAAACTATTACATGGAAAGGAGCGGCAACTAATGTTATTGATGTGAATAAGAAAGAGTCTTGGAAGAGTCTTGCATGATAGTATTGATGTTGAGTGAAGGTTTGGTGATCTTGTTCAAAGGCGAATAACCAAGACCATGAGTTGTTTGTTGTGTGTTTGGCTCTATAGGGTTGTTGATACATTTTTCTCGAGCACCACAACCTTTTCCACACTACCCAATTTTTTTCTTGAGGTCATACCCTTTTCCATAAAGTTGTTTCAGTGTTTTGGAATTGGGTGGTTGTTCACTATTGTGTTCATCAAAGGTTGTTGTGGAGTTTTTGGTTTTTTCTAAAGTGGTTGAGGCAGATGCTTTTGAAAGGTTGTTGGAAGGTTGTGTTTATGTGAGGGTTGGTTGTTCTTGTTTCTCCTTTTTCTTTGGTGTGAATATGTATTCACCCATAAATGATGGTGTGAATTATAAGGATCCCCAATCATCACCAAAGAATTTAGATTTCCTTTCCTCATTGTTGTGTTCAATTTCAAGAGGATCTATGTTGGATGTTAGAATCAAGGTTGTGAGAGGACTTGTATCTCCATTTTCAAGATGCAAGAAATTTTTAGGCTTAGGATTAGCTTCAACTTGATGGTATGTGCAGGATCATGATGGGCCAAAACGTGGCGATATGATGGGTATGTGTAGGGTATGTGGCTGACAAAAAAATTTTACCCAAAATTGATGAAACAAAAAAGGGTTTTGTAAAGGAGATTCTCAAATTTCCATCAATATGCTATTATTTATTTTGAATTTAATAAATAATTATTATTCATTTTCTATTTGAATTACGACTAAAGTCCTAACTGATAAGTTGATTGAAAAACATCTATAGCTTACAAACGGTATCATATTTTTGAATCTAAAACATGTGTCATATTCTATGCTTCATATTCTATAGGATTAAAATATAAATTGAATTTCATAAATTTTGACCAAGTTAAGGTGGTCAAACATATGAGTTTTTATATTTTTAAAATTTGTAATAAAAATATAATTAATTATTTTTTGGAAAAATTACAAAAATATGCATTACTCCGTATATGATTCCTCTACTTATATCTAAAATATTACAAAAATACTATCATTTCATCATGGTTAGGGTATTTATTGACGATAACCTACTTATTTTTCCCTCAAATTTAAGTACTGTGCATTGAAATTTCAAATTTTCACCAAATAGATTTTTTTTAAATAAACCTAGTAGTTTAGAAACTAAATTCAATTTTATACATATTCTATTCTTACATATTTTTGAAATAATATAGATAACTTATTCAAATTTTTATGTCAAGTTTCCTAATTCTGATTTTTCTAAATTTTTTACCACTTAAGGGATTATTTTTTCCATGGTGATCCTGCACATACCCTTGATAAATTTTATTATTATAAACATATTTCATTATATGATGAAGGGTTGAAGGTACTACATTCATCTAATGAATCAATGGAAAACTTCCTAGAAGAAGGTTGTATGCAAGATCATAAGGCATGACATGAATAGGAGTTTGCAAAGTAACCACCCCAATCGTAATAGGAAAAATTATTACACTGAGCGGATGCTTTGTTCAACTATCAAATCTTTGAATATGGGTGGAATTAGGTATGATTTGTGATCTATGGACTTCTAAGTGATCAAGGAGACTCACACCACACACATTAAGAGCATAACCATTGTTGATAAGAGTCATATTTATGCCTATTTGTTTGTATTGAGCAATAATCATGAAAGCATCACTTTGTTTTCGCAACTCAAAAGAAGGGAGATCATGTTGGTGAAAAGTAATGTTAAGATTAGTATGATTCATTTTTTGAATTAAAGCTTCCACATCATTCAAATTTGTACCATGGGGAGCTGCAAGTTGTTGTAAGGCTATTTGAATAATAGTGTTGTAAGTTGGTGAGGTCTGAAGTAAATCCCAAAGGGAAACTTTTGCAGGAGTATTCTTTAATTGTTCAATAAGATAATACTCCTTTTTGTTTGTGGGATGTAGCGAGGAGCACTAAGGGTATTAGGTAAAGGTAATGAATGTGGAATTTGTTGCGATGGTTGCGGATTATTTCGTGTGTTATATGTATGAGAAACAATATCAATACTAGATTGTTGTGATACATTAGAGGGATGAAGGGGATGCGAAGGTGGGTAAAGGGTAAGTTTAGGTTATTGGAAGGATGAAGTGGATGTGAAGGTGGGTAAAGGGAAATTTTTGGTTTGGGTGAAGATTTATGAAGGGTGAGTTGACGTTGAATATTGTTAACATCCCTTAGCAAGTGATATTTTTCATTGTATTTGAAGGGGAAATTATCTTTGTCTGGGGTTATAATATATCCTCCCTAGAAGGAGAGTTCCTAGAAGAAGAAAAAACCACATGTTCATGACAATTAAGGTTTGGTTCATCCAAAATAACTTCATCACACCTAATGGTAGTATTGATGGTTGAATGTGTTTGATTTGTGATAATGAAGAGATTATAGAAAGATTGTATTTGATTGTTGGTTGTTTGTAAGGTCACATTCTCCAATTTCATAGTGTCTACCATAGTAGGAGAGCTTGTAATATGTTCATCTAAGGGTGAAATTTTCAAAGTAGCATCATCACAAGTATGAGGAGGAGCAATGACCGTAGGACTACTTAGATTCCCGTGACTCTCATTAGTTATGTTTTCTAACAAAGTATCTACATCATAACTAGGAGAGATACTAGGAGAAGGAAAATTTTGATTATAGTGATCATTTGTGACCTCATTGCTTTTTTCCCTAATATCTTCCAAAATAGGAGAGGTATTGGAAGGATCACAAAGATATTTTTCTTAGGTCTTAGAGATTTGATCATTTAATGTCAACATATGTTCCTCACAACTAATGTGGTTTCCATGATTTCTTTCAAAATTAGTTTGAAAACTAGGAAAGGTGTGGGGGGTTGAATGGATACTAGGTAAAGTGGTGACATTGCATTCATCATCTGTTGCTATTCTATCTTCCCAAGGGGAATGAGGAAAAGGACAAACAAGACCTGCATGATGCTCAATGAGTGTACCATCTTTCATCAAGATACCTTCATCACTAAAAGGAGAGATATCAAGGGAAGGAAAATTATGATCATCATTGTTATCTATGTTTGTATTCCTTTCTAACACATCATCCTCACAAATAGGAAAGATAGGAAAGGGTGCAAGTTCAATACAAGCATTAATATGTTCCTTTTCTTGTGCATGTTTATGAACTAAATTTTTATTTGTGAATTTGGAGAATATTAAAACTAACATTGTGAGAGAACAATCTATGCTAACTCAAAATGCAATGCAAAATTCAGAAATGAAATGTAATTTTTAAATGATAAGTGACTGATTATGCTATGTAACACTATGAGAATGTAAAATTGGTATTGAAACTATGCATGAAAGGAGCTAATTAAGGCTATATTTGATGAAATGAATGCTACAGAAATGCAACTAACTAATATAGGTACGAAATGGCACCAAAAAAAATCCCAAAAACAATGTTCTAAATTTTGTAAAATGTTGTTTTAGGGGTCAGAAAGGACTGATTCGCCTAGGGTGGCGAATGAGTCCTAGTATGGACTTTTTTTAGAATTTTCAAGAATTTTGTGAATGATTTTTTTATGTTTACAGAATGCTACGATGCAGGTCTAAATGAAGAATGTAAAATTTTAGAACTTTTCAATGATGAAAGATGCAAAAACGCAACCTATTATGCACCCTTTTACACATACAACAATGAAATCCTACAATGAAAGCTAACTAATGAAAGATGCAATGTAAGATAATATAGGATGAAATAATATACTTGAAACAATGGGTTCACCCAAATGAAATGAAGTATTTTGGCACTCAAATCTTTCTTATCTCCTCCTAGGGTTTTTCACCTAGAAGGAGAGATAAAATGGTCCAAAATGCACAACGTTAACACTCAAAACTAAAGGATGGAAGAATGAAAATAAAATGTGGAGTGTGTTAATGTGTCTTAATGCTAGAAACTTAATGAAAACATAGAATAAAGAATGTAAATTGATCTAATACAAAAGTGTTGGAAAACACAGTGTTGAATGCAAATATGAACTAGAAACTTAAGCAAATGGAAATAGAAATGAATCAGACTAAACAAAGTGAACCTAGAGGAAGATTTATGTCACTGGAAGATTCTATAATTTCTTAGAAACCTCTGTTAATGGCCACATTGACTGATTTTCCATGCATGGCGAATCAGTCCTAGTTTTGGTGAAATCTTCTAGAAACTATTTTTGATTGTTGGGAGCTAAAATCTAAAGAAACCACTTTTCTAGATTAAAGATTGGACTCATTCTCCATGGGTGGATAATTATTCCACCTATATGAATCTATAAAATTAGGAGTTTATTCTATGGAGCTAGATCTGCACTTCTGGTCTCTATAGGGTTTGCTTTTGAAACTGCCAGATTCAGGTCTGAAAGTGAATTTTTGTTTCAATGTTTTGACTTGAATGATGGAGAGATGACTTAAGTGACTTTGAAATGTAACATCCAATGATTCCTAAAACCCCAAGTGTCCTAAATCTGCAAAAAAACAATACAATTTAAGAGAGGGATGTTGAAGGTTAGGGCATGGGGGTTTTCCTTAGTCAAATCCTGTTTAGGTAATTAAGCCAAAGTGATGAAATAAAGTAATGAAGCATGAAAAAATGGTGATGATTACCTTTTCATGATGATTATATCTTGAAATTATGCAACATAACATGAAGATTCAACCCTTTAATGCTCTAGAAAGCTAACTTGAAGACTTCTAATGAAGAAACCCTTAACTTGTTTGAATTAGAGTGAAAGATAGAAGATGTATTTATGATGAGAGATGTAATAATTAGATAAGATGTTTTTAGATGTAAAATAAGGATAAAAACACTTATTTATAGACAATTGTGCCTTAGTACCTGTAGACACGCAAAATTGGCGTAATGCATTCAATTAGGTCATATTCATCCATTCAGCAAATAAATCAAGTTTATTTATCAATCTCCTAAATTCATCAGTTTAAATTAAATAAATCAACTTGATCCTAACATCACCCTCCTTGTTTAAATAAATCAATCCTTTATTTAATTAAGTCTAAAATCACCTTTCATCCCTTTTTTATTTAAATAAATCAAAATATTCAAGTCAAAGGGGTCAAAGAATCTAATCATCATTAAGTTAATCTAATCCTAATTAACCTAACCTAACCATCCATCACATCCTCTAGCTTTTCCCACTTGCACCCATAAATCATTTTAATTCATTTATAAATTCAACATTTTCCATCAACATGGCATCTTTGAGGAATATTCCCTCAAGTTTGAATTCAAAAGCAAGTGGACATGTACATCCAACAAAGAAATTAATGTCTCTTACATGTCCCTTACACAAGTAAAACTCAACATTTACTCTCAAATTAAAATTTGAAATCTCCCTCTCTTTGGCACAATGACCAAAATGTGCTCATCCTCAAGCCTATCACAAGTTGACAAGTGGCCTCTTTTCATTGGCTTGTTTTTAGTCCCACATTGCTACCTCTTGAGCACTCTTAGCATTTGAGAATCTACAAATAGAGGCTTCATTCCTAATCAAATCCTCCACAATCTTTGTATCTCATCTACAATATCATGCAAGGTCACTCTCTTCAATGGAGAACTGATTTTTTCCACTCCATATCTTAGCATTCAATATCATATTCAAATCATTTTCATCATGGAGAATAAGCAAGGATTGGAAAAGGGATTCTTTCCATAGAAGCACCAATCCACTATGGGATAGGGTTTGGTCATGTTCTTATATGCTTAATTTTAATTATTTTTGTTCTATTTAGTTTTCATTATTTTAACATGGCTAAATATTTCATAGAGATACTAGTGTTACTTTCTTTAAATGAACTAACAATACTAACATGGTTCATTGTTTGAGGTTTGTGAAAATTAGTTTCTAAAATATGGCGCTAAAAGGAGGGTTGTTTGGACTATTTTGTTACAGTTAAGAATTAAAGTTAGATCAATACTCTCTCTCATGTTTTACTGTCTTACATTTTTACCATGGTTTATTAGTTGCAACTTGGGCTATTCTATAAATTTAAGAATTACATCTCATACAAACCTTTAGTGGGCTGTAAATATTTTAGGAGATGATTTGGTAGAGGTAGTAAAGGATGTATCTTTCACTCAATTCATAGATTTTAAACATTTCCTATGCATTGCTTGTGTCGGCTAGCAAATGTTTTTTTTAATCTTTCAAGCTAATGCAATTTGATAGGTTTAGAACCAAATTCAACAACTTTCACCTCATTTATGGCCATTATCTCCTTCCTTATTAGTAAGCTGCATTACTTTAAATACTTCACATTTCTCTGCTTAAGATATACGCATCCTTCAATATGCTAATCTTTGAAAAGCTAACTCCCATTATTAATCACGTGAACAGGTTTGTTGAAATTTTCCAACTAAAAAGGTATGCCAACTTCTGAGGAAATTTTGTAAGCATTGACTGTGTGAACAATTTTCACTAGAGAAGGCAACACGAGTGATAGGAAACATTGGGGAAATTCTTCATGGTCTACTCTTCTGGTGATCGATACACAACCAATCTAAAAGATTCATGTTGTAGAGAAAGATATTAAATGCGCACCATAAATTTTGTTTGTTGTTCAAACAAACTTCTTGTGTCACGCGCCATCAGTCACCTCATTCGATCTTCTTGCTAAGATGATTTCATTTATTTAAGTTAACCACGTTAATATAATCTCTTGTCTATACTTTTTGATGAGGAACAAAGTCATAGACTTTGACAGCATCAATTGATTTCTTTATGTGGTAGCATGGATTATCATCTGACATTCTTTGTTTTTTTTTTTTTATTAATTGGTGTTAGATTTCATTAACTATGGGTTTTAAAGAGACGATTGAATACATTTTTTTTTAACAGAGCTAATTCCTACCACTGTGTTTTGTGGAAGGGCAGAAGCTTACGCATGGTAAAAGGTGTATCATTATGCATTGATAAAAGGCATCCATTTCATGTGTGTAGTGTGGGCCCTGACAGCAAGAAAATCATTGTTTATTCCCTAGAAAGGGCTTATCATGAGGCTAACAATAAGTTCATGTGCCTTGACTGTGCATTCTTCCATCTACATTTAGTTTGAAAGGGCGTACGAAGAATGAAGGCTGTGGAATTTTGTTTTATGCTATGCCAATTGCATTAGCTTGCAAGTTTCAACAAATCCATTAAGGATGCCCATACCCTGTTATAAAGCTCTATTTTTAGCACAGAGAGAATGTTGGAAAGAGTTTATAGAAATCATTTTTTTGCGCCTGCTAATCACATTGGCTTAAAAAAATTTAAAGCCTATTCAACAAATCCATTTGCTACATATTTGGCCCTGCAATCATGGCATTCCCTAAGATCACAGTTTTTCTAGTGCATTTTGTTTAACAGTCCCATGCCTGATTTATTCCCATGTATTCTATCCAACATTTTGTATGCCTTGTCCATTTCTGCTTACATATCAGCCAAAGCACGTGGCTTTATTACAGTCTCCATAGCATAAATACAAAGCAACACTCCTTTCCTCATTACTAAAAGCATAAATCTTTCTTTCTTTGGAGTGGCATAGAGATAGTTGATTCTCTGTTGTGCTATTGTTACATATGGCACCAGATTCAGAGATATCTATTGTGCTATTGATAGATATCTGTTGTGTTATTTGAAGTAATGTTTTCCTTGTTAGACTAAGTTCCTAGATTGAGAATTTATGAAGGTCAACTAAATGGTATACTACAATGCATACTTAGTTCTCTTTGCAGATATCTTCATTCGCAGTAGGGCATAGGCAACAAAGGGATGCCCACCACTCATTACATTTTGTCCTGATTTGGTAGGAGATTAATGAAAATGACATATCGATCCATGCATATCGAGTCTACAATTTGTGATTTTCAAAGCGTAATTAATTTTTATTTTTTGACATGTTAGTATAGGAGGTCACCGTATTTGACAAGCATTATAGAGTAGACTATCAGGAATGTATCTCTTGGCATGTCATTCAATTCAATTTAAATCAAAATATTCTTCCAAAGCAGAGAAAATAACGCCCTATTAATATCATCAATTGAGAATCCTAGTTGATGTTGACACCATCATTCTAACCTAGAAGTTTCTTCATTTCCTCAAGTTTAGCAAATCATAACTTGCGCAAAATTTGCAAACCATCATTATGAGGTAAATTCATGTGATATTAAGTGGATTCAATACATTTAATGCCAAAATTAGCGCACTCAAAAGGGGAGGGACCCAAAAATATTGGCGATCAACATGTTGAGATAGGTAAAACAAAAAGTTGGAGTCACAAACAAGATTTCACATTTACTCGCACCTTTAATTGGAAATTTACTTAACTCTTGCTGAAAATATTTGAGGGTCCATATGTCTTATCATCAAAATAGAAGTCTTAGGTTTTTTCATAAATATGGTTCTTCATAGAAGTCTTTGGTTTTTTTCAAACCTCAAGACTAATTTCTATAGCTATTCACCTAAAAGTTGTTGCACGCATTGAATAAACTAATACAAGTTCTTTGGTGTGAGATTTGATCAACAATTATAGCTTTGTTGTCTAGTTAGATTTAAATATCAAATGCCAAATTTTATTTTATTGTATTTAACATTAAAATAAATCTTATTTGTGATGGAATAGGAAGGAAGGAAAATGAAGGAGGAAGGATTTTCATTTGAAGGACTAGCAACACTGAAGGATAATAGGTGATCTTGAACAAATCTTTGAGGTGAAGAAGATTGAATCCTTTAACCTCAAAATCAAAAAATCATTTTTGAATGCTCAAGACCTTTGTTATATGCTTTAATTTTCTATTTTAGACTAACTCACCTCTTTTGGGCTCTTAAAAAGAACATTTCAATTTTCATGACAAAGGGGCTTAAAACGAATCTTAGGAAAAAATCACTAAATTTTGTTTAGGAATAAAAAATTGAACAAGGAAATCTTCATCTTTCCTTTGGTGCTTAAAACGAATTGAATCATTTCTTTGAAGGATAAAATGAATGTGTATCTTTATTGTTTTGTAATTATTTACACAAAGTAATATCATCAAAAGACGTATGCGCTTCTCTCGCGCCTCATGGCGATCTCGAGAATCAAAAGGATTTTGGTGACATTAAGTTGCATAAATAATTACCCATACATACTTCAATTTGGGTTTAAAAATTGAACTAAACACTTGTGCAAGTGTGAGTAAACCTATTGCATATGTTTTCCTTTTGTTTCTAAATGAAGGTTGATTGAACTATGAATAAGTTTATTTGATTTTGTTTATCCTAGAGGGAATGCCTTGGGGAAAAAGTACTCACTAAAGGGAACAACTCAACTAATAACACTCTAAAGCCAAGAGTATTTCCAACCAGGATATAAATGTGGGTATTGGATTAAATGCCAATATCACGCAGTTGGCTCCGACAAGATGGATCTGAAAGGGGACTCTCGCCATATGGGTCAATCTCCACGAACAAAAATTTTGAACTAAAACCTATTTTTGTAGTGTCCTATTAACCCATTCATCTAGTTTATCAAATTGGTGCATTGGAACTTAGATTCCAAGAAGTTACTTGCCATGTCTGATCTTGGTTAAAATATAGAGGTTAAGACTTCATTCTTAACATACCTTTATATTTTTTCCTTTTTTGCATGTAAAATCATCTCTTCTACTACAAAGGGCATGAGGCAATCCCACTAAGAAAAATGTACCAATTGAGCTAGGGTGTTATATTGCTTGTGAGTCAGTTTGAAAACACAGTGCTTTGATTGAAAACATTGGAAAACCAACATTCAACGAATCATCAAAATTGCAAACCCTTTAGGAGAGGCAAATATCCTTGAGCAAATTCACATGTTATTGCATGCCCTTTGGATTTGTATCCTTAGAGGCTTCTAAGCATTTGGATTTCATCTCAATTTTCTTCTACTAAAGTCAACTTTAGGCAACCTTTTCCTTGATTTCCTTGATTTCTACATAATGCACTTTGTGGGATGAAAGGGAATTAGGAAATTGGGAATTTAGTTGAAAACCTAATCAAGAGTGTGTTTGTGGTAAAACTAATCCATTAAGCAAAGATTGAATCAATTGGACCCCACACATGTGCTTGATATCTTTTGATCTTATGGTTTTCATGCAAACATTCATCTTTTGATTTTGAATTACTCTTAGAGAAAGGCATGTTCTTCACTATCTTGGTCTAGTAAACAAGTCCTTCCTAGGTTCATTTAGGATCAAAATCAAACACTTCATCCATCCAAACATTTATCATCTCCATCCCACCAAGCAACTTAAATAGAACTTTGGAAACATCATTCTAGACTTGGGTAAATCACCAAAATCTAAAACCACCTTGTTTATTTAGGTGTATGGGAATGCATCCTTTCTCATACATTTAATTGAATTAGCAATCCTTTTGAACAAGTTCATCCTAAGATCACATCTAACATCTTAGGGTTTACAAGTTTATTATCCAAATCAAACCCTAAGTCTAGCATTGATCCAAAGTCCCTAAACGTTCAACACTCATCTCATTCACCCCTTTCATCCTTCATCTTGTCATTGGTCCTAAGCACCGTAGAGGTCACTTTTGCAACAAGTTCAAAACACAAGAACATGGAATACCAACTTGATCCACACATATGAATAATCCAAATCAATTAAGTTATCAAAGCCTTACAACGTCGATTGATTATCAAAACTCACACTTATACAATCCATACATGGGATCATTACCTTCTACAAATGTCAATGGAACAACAAGTGTGAGTATGCCCAAATCAAAGATTGGAACACATTTCCTGATGGTAGATCTAAATCCAAACCTATAAGCCTATCAACTGAACAATCAATGCATGAGCCTTCAAACGAACAATGTCATCCCACCAAATCCCTACATGCCAAATGAGAATGTACTAGGTACAAGTTTTCCAAACACGAATCTGGAAAACTTGGGGATAAATATGTTTGCAAATCATATGAATATTGTTCAAAATCCAAACAAGATGTTAATGAATCCAAGTCAAGGTAACACCATGCAAAATCAAAGAAATGTGATTCCCAACATCAACAATGGTCAATTTCAACCTATCATGCCAAATCTAAACATCATCCCATATCAAAACATTGTCCAAAATAAAACACAAGTACACATTCCAAATCTGCTTAAACGAAAGACAATCAACTATATCAAGGGAGTCAAGATCGAAATCAAAATCAAATTTGGTGAGATCAAATTGCTACACTTACCAAAATAGTTAGGTTCATTACGCCAAGAGACATCTCCACTGCCATTACCCATATCAACATCATTCCTTGGTTTAGGGCTTCCCCGTTTACCTAGCACCAATCACTCCATCCAAATCAATCCACCTAACACCAATCAATCCATCACATCAAATACTTTCAGTATACCATCGACATCGTGCCAACATATAGTATTCAATCAAGCAACAATGTTGATCCAAACAAATCAAAACATGGTCTCCCAAGGGCCTATCACCTTAGTCATTCCAACCATCCCTATCACTTCAATCATTCCAACCACCACTGTCACTCCCATCACATCTCAAATCCTCACAATCACTCCAAGCATATCTCAACCACTCATCACTACATCCAACACAGTTCCAAATCCACCACCATTACCACCAAAACAAAATGCAGCAAGACAATATGACATTGTGCTAAAAGCTCACGAGGCCTACCAAAAGGCCATCCAACAATATCTATCCATACAACAAGTAGAAGAAGCTCAACAAGTGCAACATGCCTCTTAAGATACCCAAGCCTCTCTAGTTTCCCAGCAAGCACAAGAACAAACACAAAAATATTTAACCACTGGTGATAGCATTGACAATCCCCCCACCATAATTTTTGAAAGTAATGATCAAAATCTATCCATCAAAGAGCACATTGAGGATGTTTCTATCTTTTCTGAAGATCAAATAACATATGTCAAGAGTGAATTTTTAGTCATGATCAAAATCTACCAACCAAGAATGATCCAATTCAAGAAATGTCAACATCGTTTGATCCTATGGTTGAAGACATTGGAAATCCCTCCATCACAATTGTTGAAAACAATGAGCGAGATCTCTCCATCAATGAGCACCTTGAATATGTTTCCACCCCATCCAATGATCAACTCACAATACATCAAGAGCAATTTTTTAGTGATCTCTTTCAAGGAGTGATAGAATTATTTGATCCCATTGACATAATTTACAACCCATCTACCAATGATAATGTCAAAAATGTCCCTACCTCACCTAATGAGATAGAGGACATATCTCAAGAATTTATTCCAAAGAAAAATCCAAATTTTCCACTAAGGTCTAGCAATGGTCCTTTCCAAGACATGTTGACATCCTTTGACCTCATGGTTACAGATACTAAAGGAACCCTGAACTTGACACTTGAAGATATTGAACCACTTATCATGTCTAATGATGACATACAAGAACCCCTTATAAGCAATCCATCCTTTGGAATTGACCCATGTCAAGAACTTGATCCAAAGCATGTCCAAATCAACTCTGAAATCATTCAAGATCAATAATTTGTATCTCCAAGATACTACAATAATCTAATGGACACTCTCCTATCTATACGAGATGTCGCAAATGATGTTCACATAGCACATACTCCTCCATCTACCCATGAGATGCTTTCTTTGGATGGACACATCGATGATCCTTATTTAGAACAAGATCCCTTTACTCTTGACATTATTACACAAAAAGAGCAGGTTATTAAATCCTACAGTCAAACCGAGTTATCAACATTAGGATCAGATATATCCCAAATTTAGAATGAGGACATCAACTATGTGGATATCCAACATTATCCACTCAAGGAAACAAGTCAGATAGAATAGTATAATTCACAGTTAGCAAAGCAACAAATTGAAACGTCACCTACAGTATTCATTTATCAAATAATGCATTATAAAAAAGAGCTCTCAGAACAAGGGAAATCAAATCATGAAGGTACTACTTCCACAATACTGGGGGCAACTTTGCTCAAGAAAATGTCAACATAGGGAGCACAAAGAATCTTTATGGTGAAACCATTGCCAATACTACAACCAGCCACGTCATGAATCTTCATCCACCCATCACCCCATCCACGAATTGGGACCAACTTTGAAAGAAAGATTTGAATCAAAGTATGAAGAACATTATCAAAGAAAAAGAATCTAAGAAGCATAATGGACAAATCAAATACAAATGGATACCAAAAAATACAAAGAAAGATCATCCCTATCAAACTCCATTAGTGAAAGAAACTATGGGGAAAAATAAAAGAGGGAAAAGTATCCATCAAAGATATCCACAAAATAAAAAGTAGGCTTTTCAAGCGATGTACAAAGTGTATCAAGTAGTTGATCCTAATTCCATACACACTTTCGTATCCACCCATCATTTCTCATCTTCTCATGTTTGGAGAGTCAAAGATTCCAAGCTGTCAACCAATCCATCTTTTATAATCCCTAAACACACTCCATCCACACCTCCACACATGATATCCAATTCTCACATTAACCATGTATTGGAAACAACCCTTCATCATAAGGATTCTGAAGGCACTCTATCATGATGTATGCATAGAGACAGAGTTAACTCTGGTATTGACAAAGCAAATCAGGAATCCCAAAAGTTGCATTCAAGTGCACGTATCTTAGCAAAGTAGCTCCTTCAATCAAGATATTAATGGCACATTATGACAGGGGCATCTACATCAAAAACACATTGTTATTCAGCATGAGCTTAAAATATTTTAGGAAAAATAAAAAATAAAAACATAATATATGAAAAAAAAAAATATATAGATAATGGATTGAAAATAGTAAAGATAAAAAATCATCCTCTAGTGAAAGTCGCATGTGCGGTGCTTTAGGAAAGACCATGATGAAAACCTAGAAAATAGGCATCATGTGTGGAATCAAGCATCTATGTGCACCAATTCAAGTGAAAGCATCTCATCCCATCCATAATAAAGACAACATTCCATCCATCTTATCCATAATAAATCCATCCATCCATCTTATCCATAATAAATCCATCCATCCATAAACCATTTATCCAATACATCTTTATCCATCTGCATCCATCATCCAAGTTATCTAGATCTTGATGAAAGTTTGGGGCACACTTTACACTTTCTTTTGGTAAACATCTTGACATGGGTCGTTTTCATTGATCCTATCCTATGCAGCATTATCTGAGCTATGAAGCACTTTCTTTATCTAAGCACCTTATATTATCACAAGATAATCCATATCCATCCATCCACATGCCTATCCAAGCATCTATCCATGACATTCCATACATTGCTAGACATTGGGGGAAGATATGGACATCTTGCTTCAGGAGTAAATATTGATCTATATCCTCCAACTTATGTGGTGATCTGAACATTGGAAAAACATGAAATCAAATTGGTCAAGCATTTGTGATCCAAAATTCAAATCACTAGCCCATGGAATATTTTGATGAGAAGACATTCTTTATCAGTCTTCATCTTTCATCGAACATCAATCAAAGTAATCAATATCAGTTGCATCTAAGTCGCATCCTCCAAACGTCACATCAAATCATTCTAACAACCTTTGTTCCAAATCAAGCTTCATCAAACCTGATCGATCAAAATTCAATAAAAAAATTTCATCATCTCAGGATATCCTTGTGTTGCTTAACACTATCCTTGCATTGTTGTGCATCCTCAATAATGTTATCATCATCAATCTTGATCAATTGATCCTTGCATTGTTGTGCATCCTCAACAATGTTATCATCATCAATCTTGATCAATCAAATCCTTGCATTGTTGTGTATCCTCAACAATGTTATCAACATCATCAATCCATTGATCTGATCAATCAACCTTAGCTTGGTCTTCAACAAAATTGCAAATAGAGCACTGATATAATCACATATCCATATCCAAATTGTCAAAATCATGCAAAAATCCAAAAACATCAAAACATCAAAAAATCCAAAAACATTCATAAAAGTCAGAAAACATCAAAAATATGGTATCCAAACTACGTCACCTATGAGCTTAAACATAGGCAAGGCTAATCTTTGATCAGCTGTTGGGACATCAAAATCACAAAAAAATTCAAAAAACATCAAAATCCAAAAACATTCAAAAAACACAAAATCCAAAAACATTCATAAAATCACAAAATCCAAAAACATTCCAAAAAATAAAAAATCAAAACATTTGAAAATCTTAAAAAATACCAAAAAAAACCTCGAAACATTTCAAAACTCCAAAAACATCTAAATATTTGAAAAAATCCATCCATCTCATCTCTCTCTCACTCAAAATATTCAATCATCCATAATAAACTAATCATCACCTTCATCCTTTGGCAAAACAAATGGAAACAAGCACAAACAATCAACAAAAAGAAAACTTCAATTGTAAAATCAAAAATTGAAACAACAAACTGTTAAATGAAAAATCAAACTCTTGATCATTTTCAAACATGTCAATCAACCTTATATCAATAGCCTATCAATAAACTTATCAAACCATCATCATCCTATACAATGCATGTCTTAGGATATATCATTCTGACAATGGGAATTATTTTGGATATCGCCTTGGATTCTTATCCTATCAAAACAAATCCCTTTGGCTAGAGGTATGAAGAACATTGGCTTGTTTGCGTACTTGATCTTTTCTTTTGATTATCTTATTACGCTCACTCCAAGGACCTCTCGATGATATCCAAATGAAGGATTTAGAGAGATAGGAATGGGGCAATGATCATATCCTTTGTCTGTTGTGCTTGTTGGATGTTCTTATAAAATAACTTGGTGAATACTTGCTTTGTTAGGTAGGTCCTAGCAAGGTTTTTTTATGTCAAGTGTGAACAAGAATACTCCTATCCATTTGTCAAGTCAAAGTTCAATTCACTAGGTACAACGCCATCCTGGTTCTTTATACCTTGATGCATTGTATCTACATGTGTAATCAAACATAAGGTAAGTATCCCTTTTAAAGTCCCAATCCTTGATAAGTGAATCATCATCATCATCTATAATAAAGTCTCATCAGATCATGGACTTGTGGGATCCTCTTGTCATCATCTCATTTCTGCACTAACATCATCATCACCAATGCATCCATCATACATACATCTTGCATCCACAAACCGTCAACATACCACATATCATTCATATCATACATAATAGGAAACACTGATCATTTCACATGCATTGCATTTACATCATCAACATAATATAAATCTATTAGTCTAAGCATCTCATAAAATCATACATTTGTATAAACATAGCCTATCACATCATCCATCTCATCCATCATCACATCATATCATCATTTAAGTGTTTAAGATAATATAGATTTGTTATTCTAAGCATCTTAAAATCATCTCATTTGCATCATCATCCATAACCATCCATTTTAAACCTCTTTATCGCAAGATTAACCTGCAAATGGAATATTTTCACTCGATCTCTTGAGGGGGTGATGCCCCAGTGTACTTTCCGCTAGGGCAACCGAAAAAATCATAATTTTTTTGAATTTTGATTGCAGCAAGTTTATTCTTTGAACCAACGCAACAAGTACATTGCTTCAAAGAGGGGAAAAATGTAGACATGCAAAATTGGTGCAACGCATTCAATTAGGTCATATTCATCCATTCAAGAAATAATTCAAGTTTATTTATCAATCTCCTAAAGTCATCAATTTAAATTAAATAAATCAACTTGATCCTAACATCACCCTCCTTGATTAAATAAATCAATCCTTTATTTAATTAAGTCTGAAATCACCTTTCATCCCTTTTTGATTTAAATAAATCAAAATATTCAAGTCAAAGGCGTCAAAGCATCTACTCATCATTAAGTTAATCTAATCCCGATTAACCTAACCTAACCATCCATCACATCCTCTAACTTTTCCCACTTGCACCCATAAATCATTTTAATTCATTTATAAATTCGGCATTTTCCATCAACATGGCATCTTTGAAGAATATTCCCACAAGTTTGAATTCAAAATCAAGTGGACATGTACATCCAACAAATCAATTAATGTCTCTTACATGTCCCTTGCACAAGTCAAACTCAGCATTTACTCTCAAATTCAAATTTGGAATCTCCCTCTCTTTGGCACATTGACCAAAATGTGCTCATCCTCAAGCCTATCACAAGTTGACATGTGGCCTCTTTTCATTGGATTTTTTTAGTCCCACATTTCTACCTCTTGAGCACTCTTAGCATTTAAGAATCTACAAATAGAGGCTTCATTCTTAATCAAATCCTCCACAATATTTGTATCTCATCTACAATATCATGCAAGGTCACTCTCTTCAATGGAGAACTGATTTTGTCCACTCCATATATTAGCATTCCATATCATATTCAAATCATTTTCATCATGGAGCTTAAGCAAGGATTGGGAAAGGTCTTCTTTCCATAGAAGCACCAATCCACTATGGGATAGGGTTTGGTCATGTTCTTATATGCCTACTTTTAATTGTTTTTGTTCTATTTAGTTTGCATTATTTTAGAATGGCTAAATATTTCATAGATATACTAGTGTTACTTGCTTTAAACAAAATAATGATACTAACATGGTTCATTGTTTAAGGTTTGTGAAAATTAGTGTCTATAGTACTCGATAATACCTCATCACATGCCAACAGGTAGTGAAAATAAACTATAAATTTCAATTTTTCTCACTCAAAGGTCAAAATGGGGGCTAGATAGGACTGGTTCACCACACATGGTGAATGGGTTCCACCTGGATGGGACTAATTCACAATGTGTGGCGAATGGATCCCACAAGAGCCATTCTAACACCTAAGAAGCCAAGGAATTAGGAAATAAGGTCTAAAATGCCATCTTGTCGAGTGTTTGGTCAATTAAAGCCTCGGGATGCACAATATGGATTAATTGATACCTATTAGTGATGATGTAAATGTAAAATAGGGATTGGGACACATAAATCAATGTGAAAGTGTGAATAAATACACTTTACGACACTAAAATGAGGTCTGCATAGCCTAGAAGGGCACAAAAACCAATGTGAATGTGTAAATCACACTACAACACTAGTTTATCATTAATTTTACATTAATAAGCTTCTATATTGATGTGTTGATGTTATTAAATACATTTTACAATATTAAATTAGGGAGAAATAAGTTAATTGAGCCTAGAAAAGCATGAAAGTCCTTTACAAGATGTCATTAAAAGAATGTTATTTGATTTGCAAGGGTCCAAGACCTATTGTGGACTCATAAAATGCTTCACAACACTAGATTAAGACCTTGTTAAGTTCATTTTATCATGAATTAATCCTATGTCAATCAAAGGGTCATTTTTTCTATGACACACTAGCGTTTGGAATTTGAGTGTTGCATAACCATCTTCCTTCGCATATGGACCTCTAGATTATGAGTGCCCTTTCAAAAGGAAAATTTATGACATTATACATAGTTCCTTTCATCCTCAAGAAATTTTCCAAATTCCTCTCTTATCCTCCACCAATCCAATATCATTGTGAGACATAAATCAACAAGTTCAAAATATTTTGATATTGAACCACACAATATTTCACTCTGACCTAAGTTTTTCCAAGCCTTTGTTATCGATCCCGCTTCAAAGGACTTCTCCATGCCCATGGAATCAAACTGGTGCATCATACTTCTTGCCAAATTATTACATTGTTTTCTAAGCTTATCTTCATTCAGAATTCCATCTATTGTCTTCTCATTGTATTTTAAACTTTTCAAAAAATGTCCGATCAAGATATTTACTTTATCATGAAAATATTTTGTGCTATCTCAATGACTATGTACCCAAATTTGAGGATACACAATACCCATGGCTTCAAGTATTTCTTGTCAAGGGAATCTATAATAAATCTCTTGGGAAAGAAATTTCGCAATTTCCTTCAAATTATCACTAATATATTTAACAATTTCATTAAAATATTCCTTTCTAATAGGTACTTCTCTGATAGAGTTCTTGGTTGTCGTACAATGGTACATTGGTATCTCAAATCTGCATACACAGATACATAAGTTCCCGCTTGTATTAAATTGTAAATAATTGTCAAGCCTATTCAAATAAGTAATTTTCTACTATCTGAAATAATTTTTGCTTTCAAAAGTTAGATCTAGATATAGATGATTAAGGGCTATGCATGTATGTCTACATAGTTTGGAATATTCAGAAATATACATTGTTCTATCTTGGCCTTTCTTCACAAGATTTTTTATTTCATCCAACATGGGAAGAAGACTAGCTAAATTCAAGAGTGTCTCTATATCACTTAGCCTATGTAAGAGGTTAGGAGCTTTGTCTACTATGTTGTGATGCTTGTACATTATTCCAATCAAGGATTGATATTTTAAAAGAACTCATTGCATTGGTCCATGTAGGGAGATCCATCTGGTATCAACATCCTTTAGAAGCTTGTTTGCTGCTATTATTCCCTCAACAAAATTTTGAAATTATGTGAAACATTTGGGACTTCAGTAGAATTATGCGTAAAGCTCACGGATTGGATTTTCAACTTTTGATACTATAGGAAACTTGTTTACAATTTTGAATGCTAAATTCATTATGTGAGCCATGCAGTGAATTCCAATCATGTATGGTGCACAATTATTTGGTAACTTTGTGCAAACACAAATTTTGTGACCTTGCATCATTTTAGCTCAATCAGCTCTTACACACACCAAATTTTTGGAAATTATCAAGTCATCCATTCATGTAATTTCATTCAAATATTTCTTGACTAGTTCAAATAGATTAAATTTTGATGTTGAACTATCCTTCATTTTATGAACTGTCCTTCTTGTTTCCATTTCCAATTACAAATTGTACACATGTATTTTATTGTAGTTTCATCTTTTTTTTCTTTCCCCACTAGTACAATGAATTAGTACTTTGAAAACCAACCAAGCTAAAAATTCCTTGTCATTTCCCACTCGCGCCCCACTTTTGATTTGCATTTTTTTTCTTGCTACCAACATCATCCTAGTCCAAGTCAATTATATCATTTTGGCTAACTAGGGTATGCCTTGGAAAATCTTTTGTGGTAGTTCCATCCTCATTTGATTCATTAACTCAATGAAAATCTCATCATGACCTTTCAATGGTAGTGAGGTATTGTGAATTCCTTCTTCATTAATATTTGGTGGAAGAGTTGATGATGTAGCTCCATCTTGATCTGATGGATCAGAAGCTAAATTCCAATTCCAAAGTAAGAATGTATGATACCTCTACATTTTGGGAATTTTGATGGCCTCCCAATCCCTTCACCACCTTGAGGATTCTTACCCTTGTTGCACTTGTTGCTCAACATAGTGCTCTCTCACTTTGAATAAAAGCTGAAAAAATGTCTTGTTGTTTAAGAAGGATAGAGAATATAGATCCCATTCCCTACTCAATATCATCTTTAAGATTGAAGTAAGAATTGAAAAGAGATAAAATAATCTTATAACACTATGAAGAAATGATCACTCACCTTTAATTTTAGGTTTTCATTGAATCCCTATTCGTTAATGCGGGAATGCATGTGTTGTAAGTTTGTAACTTTCCTATGATCAACTTCAAGGTTCCAAGTCCAGCTTTTGAATTGAGGGCTCACAATTTTAGAACTAATAAAAAATTGTAAGAATAAATGATAGTTTTGATTGTATTTATATCAATCCATATTTGGAAAATTCCACGTTATTTTTAAATGGTATATTAAAAATTTGGCAAATCCCATGTGATTATACAACGATATGTTGTAATTTTCAAGGTGATTATGGCCCTACAATTAGCATGGAGGTGTCACAAAAAATTAGCGAAATGTTTCCTCAAATTTAATTATTTTTTAATGTTATTGGTGAGATGGGTCCTCATAAGCAACTATTTGTAAATTTTAATTGGCGAAATGTATCCTCACAAGAAACTATTTGTAAAATTTAATTGGTGAAATCACTCTTGATACAATTTTTTTTTAATAGTATTGGAAAAAATGTAGGTGTTTTATTACATGTTTCTAAGATTCTAGGTGAAAATATTAATTAGTCCATTTGAAACGTGTAGTTTGATATGGTGATTTTATTACTTAAACATGCCTCATAAAAAAATTGATGGTGAATGGACATGCATTAGACCAATAATTCATAAAATTCAGGTGATTTAGCCACCTTTTGGGTGTGATTAATTCTCCAATTTCAACTTAAAAGATATCTCAAATTTTCCAATTGGTGAAGATTCACCACTAAAATTTTCCCTGGATAAGACAACAAAGGTCAAGGAGGAGGATCAAGCTCCCAAGATCTAAGATCTCACGGAAAACCCAACAAAGGCACAAGGAGACACATGCTTATCTATATATATGTATATATATATAGATATATATTCATATATATATATATATATATATATATATATATATATATGTATGTATGTATGTATGTATGTATGTATGTAGCAATGACAAGATACCCAATCATACAACATCAAAGATTCAAAGAAAGAAGAAAAAGGAAAAGGAAAAAATGAAAGGAGAAGAAGAAGGATCAAGCCTCGATTGTCCAAAGTGATATGGAACACACCTCAATTGTTTTTCAGAAAATGTTTACAAGTGGAACTTGTTCTCCAGTATCCAAACATCACACTCACATGGGCTAGTGAAATTCATTGTCCACTAGGTGGGCCACCAAGGGTGGAAAATAAGAGAATATTATTAAGCTCCCATACCATACAAAATTTATACTGCTAATAACATTAATAAGGTACCACACAATATAAATTTCAACCTCTATAAGTGTTAGCAAGTTTTTTTGTTCTAAGCACTTATAAACAAACAAGGCACCATAGGCACACGAAGTGTTATGCTTGGTGGCCATGAAAAATGGTTGAAACTTTGAGCTTAACAAGGTTAGCAAGTTGTGTTATGCAAAGCACGTATGAAAAAAAAGAAAATAGGATAAGATATGTTCAAAGGGGTTTTCCTTAGTTCATGTAATTTCTTCTCTTATGGAACATCATGTCTAATGTCTCCAAGAGATGACAAGTCTAGGATAAAAGATTCACAACTTAGGGAACGCAATGCATAGCATCATCATTAAGAGGAAAGTTGTATTCCATGAAAGGTCACACTCCTAAAGGACATCAAACCTAATGACACCACCAATAATAAGACACCTCACAAGAAGTAAGAAGATTATGCAATGAAATATGAGAATAGAGTCCAAGATCTCCAAAAATGATAATGTAGTAACAGAAAAAGTAGCCTTTTCCTCGCTTGTTTGAATAATTGACATGTTAAAGTTGAATTAATGGTGTCTTGGAGTGGTTTTGTAATATTTTGTACACATCCACACTATTTTAAAAGATGCCTTAATTTTTCCTTTGGAAAGATGTTGTAAAGTGTTGTAACACACTTTCATGCTTTTCTAGGACATATTTGCTTAATTGGGCCTAATGGGCCCCTTTTCAATAAAATTTACATAATGTCTACCTTGTTTAAATGTTGTAAAAAAATTTAAGAAACTTTCACACTTATCTAGGTAGTCTTAATTCATTTTTGTTAATTAGAGTTATTAACCCCTTTTTAGGCCTTAATTTTGACACCTCCTAAGGATCTTTCTCGACAATCATAAATTAAATAACAAGTTATTTCATAGGGAAAAATTTGGTCCTAGTAAGTTGGGCCAGGACCCATTCACCCTTGATGGCAAATGGGTCCTCACTTAATAGGACCCCCTTTTCTCTGTTGATTAGGAATGGGTTTTTGTCCTTCTTTTAGCTCCCTGAAGCTTGGTCCTAGAAACTTAGTTGAGACCCATTTGCCTTCAGTGGTGAATGGGTCATCCCTTAATGAGACCCCTATTTTTGAATTTAATTATGGTAGGAATTTAATTATCTTTCTTTTTAGATCTGGTTTCGGCCTTAGTTCTTTGAATTTCAGGGTTAATCTCCTAATTTACTATAAATAAGGGGTTAATTCACATTGTTTCTCCCAGAAATTTTGTGTGACTTCATGAGATCAAAATAAATAGAATTTTAGAACTTCAAGATCATTTACAAGGCATTTCAAGGAAAACTTCGAGAGTTTATTGCAGCAATACAAGATCATATCATCATTTCAAGGGTTTGATGCATGCATTCATGTTGTTGAGCTAAGAGGTGGATGTAGCATTGAAGATCTATTTGCAAATATTGTTCACATAATATTCAAGGATCCAATATCTACAATCTTCATGGCCACTACATGTTAATTTGCAGATTTTATTCACAAGACATCATCAAAGTTGATATAATTTGCATTATTTCATTTTCATCCTTCATTTTCTTCATATCATCATTTGGTTTAATTACCTACAAGGGGTTTGACTAAGGAAAACCCCCATTGACTAAAAAATAAAAATAAAAACTCTTTCCCTTGAGTATGTGATTGTAGATTTACAGGTTGAAGATCAAATTGAGCAATATTTGGAGCAAAGTTGCAAAAGTTGTCATTTAGAGTGCAAGATCACAAAAAGAGCTCTATAGAATTGATTACTAACTTCCAAATATTTAAAACAGGTATTTTAAGAGTGCATACATCAAGGAACAAGATCCTAAAATTAGTTTTTGAAACCCTAAAAGGACCCATTCACCATTGAATGTGAAAGAGTCCTCAATAGCTCAAAAACAACAACTTTCTGGATAGGTACACAACTTTTTATGCTTTAAAAATATCCCCCATAGTTTCTATAATAGTTGGGTTTCATTTCTAGTTGTTATTAGAATCTTATTTTTCATAATTTGAGGTGTTTAGGGCCTTGAAAAATAAGTGGTCCATCACTTTGTTGATCCATTTTGGTGGACCCTATTTTTCACCTAAACATTTTGGTGAATCCGACTTATTGAGCATTGCAATTTTTTAATTTTTGAAGTCTTTTTTGCATCCTAGGCTAGATCTTACATTCATTTAAATTTAAATTTTCATTAAATTAAATATATCATTTAGTTTTTCCTGTTTTGCATTGCAATATTTCATCTCGTTTAGGGTTTAGAACTACATTGTTTTGCATTTCTTAAATCTGAAAAATACAAAAAAAAAAGATAGTCACTTTGCATATCATATAAATTTTCATTGGAAAATTAAAAAAAAATAATAATTTAAATAGGTTTTATTTACCCTTCATTTCACTTGTATTAGGTCATCAAATTTTGGAAATTTTTGTCACAAGAGTTACAGTTTGAAACTGGGCATGAAAAGCACAAAAAGTAACTTAAAAATTATAGTTTTTACTTCTTTAAAACCTTGATCTAGGACCCATTCACCTTTACTAGTGAATGATTCCCTGATCAGGCTAAGCTTGTACCTTTTGGCATCTGAAAATCATCAAAAATCACTTAGAAATCACCATAAAAATTTCCAAATAACTAGAACCCATTCGCCCTTACTAGTGAATGAG
>VDFB02035568.1:0-10193 GCA_007258455.2 Sequoia sempervirens | reverse complement strand
AGTAGAGCTCACTAAGAATTTCTCTAACTGCACGGAAATCATGGCAGAATTTGAAGGTCGGATTTAGGAAACATGCGGCTGCATGGATGGGCCTATGGAGTTGGTTTTGCCATCTCCTATCAATGATCTCCCAAATGGGACGATACTTATCATCAACTCCACCATAGACTGATCTAATTGCCTCTTTGGCCCTATCCATGCACTCATATATGTAGCCCATTGCGGGCTTCTTCCCATCTGCAACTTGTAGGAGAACTAGCAAGGGCTCAATAAACTGCAAAGTGCAAACATGTTTCACAAATAAGTAAGTGTGACTGTGAACGAAAATGAACAAATAAAAGTAAGATATGATTAAAAATTAAAACATAATAAAGAATTAAATGTTACCTTCACAATCTCATCTGCTGGTGTCCAAAACCCCGCCTCATCAAATATGCAATCAGCCACAGCAATCCCTGCAGTGCTTGTAGAAAAGGATGAGGAAGACCACTCCTCACTAGCAAACATGCGCCTCAAAGGGGCCCTTGACCGAATCAAGGATTGCAACATGATAAAATTTGATGCAAACCGAGTGATGCCAGGACGAGACAACTCCCTCAACCCCGTGTATTGCCTCATAAGGCTAAGCACCCATGCATGATTGTAAACAAATTTGCAAATGTTTCTTGCTGATTCCATACATGTTTTTATCCATGGGAGCTTGCCAAGATCCTCCATCATGAGGTCAATGTAATGGGCGGCACATGGAGTCCAAAATATAGTTGGGTGCCTCTCCATCAATAATCTACCAGCAGCAACATAATTTGCTGCATTATCTGTCACCACTTGAACTACATTTTCTTCCCCCACATCGGCTATCACCTCCTCTATAGCCCCACATAAGTATGTGGCATTTTTGAATTGGGCGGAAGCATCAATGGACTTTATGAAGACAGTGTCACCTGAAAAAATAAGCAAAACCAAATTACCAATTATTCAATAAATTAAAAACATAAATCAGCCTTATTAAATTATTAATAACTAAATCAAATTCAAATATCAATGTATTAAGGTAAGTACAATTACCTCCAGAGGAAACTAGAAAGTTCAACAGCGTCCTATTTCTCCTATCGGTCCAACCATCAGTCATGATGGTGCAACCAATCCTCCTCCATTGCACACGCTGCTCCTCTAATTGTGCTTTCACATCCGCCACCTTTGAGTCAAAAGTGGGCCCTTTAATTCATCTTCGCTGGGGGCTTTGAACCCCGCCCCACATATGGTTATTGCATCAACCATGTTTTGCCAAAAAGGAGACCTAAAACATGTCATAAAATGAAAAGATTTAAGGTTTTAACTTTAAATTTGAATTCGATAGTGAGATACATCTAAATTCTAAAACAATAAAATTTAAATATAAATTTTAAAACAATTAAACGAAAAAAGAATTACCTGGCTACATGGAAGGGAATGGTGCAGTAGTACCAAAAGTCTGCAATTGTTTTTTTGCTGCATCGTGTGCATCCTTGTTCCAACCCATGCTCTCAAGCGACGGTTGGGAACCAGGAGTAGTGCGTGGTACAAAATATGAGTCCACCCTAGATTTACGAACTCTAGGGCCAATACTAATACTGCCACTACCACTAGCAGTAGCAGCACCACCAGCACTAGGAGTACGCATAGGAATAGATGGTGCAGAAGCAGAAGCACTAGCAGAAGCACTAGCACTAGGACGGTATGGAGGCATGGAAGAAGCATCTCCAACAGCACCAAGTCCCTGTCCAACTCCAACACCTGCCAACTCCTCCCTCTGTCTCTTTCTAATTTCTTTTTTCCTTTCAAAATTTTCTAATTGCACCTGCACTTCACGAACAGCCTCAATAGGTGCTAGGGTGCAGCCCACTGCATCATGGATGGGTATGCGTGCAAGGTGGTATTTCAATCTATTTATGCCTCCATGATATATTGTTTTGCAGTATTTACATTTTGCTTCTCCTCTTTTCATTCCGGAAAAGATTTCAGCATGTTTCCAAGCAGGGTCTTTTCTGACTGGGGTTTGAGACATTGTGAAAATAATAATATGGTTTGATTTGCAAATGAATGTGGCTGCAATAACAAGTAGGGTTTGTAAAATTATTTAAGTTGCAAGTAGGTTTTGTAAATAAAAATGCAAACTATAATAATTTAAAAACAATGATTTTACAAATTACAATGAATTATTTGTTAAAAAAACACAAAAAAAACCATTAAAATCAAACTTACCTCTTAGATTTGGCTTGGAATGCAAAGCAAACTCCTCCCAATCACTAGCAATGAACTTTCAATGCACCTCCTTAGCAGTATGAAGCTTCCCAAATGATATATGACCTTGCTTTTGTTTTAAACAATTTGCTGGTTGCCCTCTCTTCTCCTATTTTTCTTCACAACTCTCTCTTCTCCTCCTATTTTGCCAAAAGAGTGAAATGAAGTTGCTTTTAGGGTTGGAGAGAACATATAGAACAAAAAAAAAACTAACTTTAACTTTTAGTTTTATGTTTTTTTAGTGTTTTAACTTCTTGCTGCCAAGCTGTCATTGTATCTGACCTCCGAAGTCCTGTCTGGCGAGTCCTCATAGTCCATAGTCCTGGGCGAAGTCCGGCCTGGGACTCGGGCGGTCCGGAGTCCTGTGCCTCTGCACTCGCCAGCTCGGTTTCAGTTCTGTGGGACTCGGGCCAGCCTACAGTCACATGGTCTCACTATGGCTGTTCTCATCATCAACCCGCAGAATGAAATAATGAAATGGGACGCCTTCACCTTGAATATGTATGTTTAAGCTTCAGATCCACAAATTTGGGGACCTAACACAAGCTCAAAAGGTGATTTAGGCTTGATCTAAAGTTGAAAAGGTGATTTCCACCGATCGTGGAGCGTTTTAGCCAACTTTAACCCAAAAGCTTTTGACTTTAGTCAACAAATGACCTTTGACTTCTTTTAAGCCCTTTGGCTTCTTGGTAAAGTTTTAAAGTATTTTTTCTCCGAAAACCCCTATTTGATCTCAATCTAGCGTTGTCCGTTGGATCCCAGACGCCATGTATATTCATTGCGGAGTCGGATCCAAATCAAGAGAAGTGCCTGAGAGATACGATAAAAAGCTGGAGTTTAGGCTTCATCATATCGGGCTTTCTTTCCCAAGAAAGGCGCTTTGCTATCGCCTTGGTGAAATTTTGATCTTCGTTCTTCAGCCTTTTGAAATGACCTCTCGTGCTTTGATCTGGATTTCTCGTTGATCGGAGAGTCAGATGATTTTGCTTGATGTCTCATCAGGTACCCAGCTCTGTTCCGCCAAAGATGACTGACTTTAGAAAACTTGGATCTCAATTTAGGGTTCCTTTATTCAAGGGCGCCCCTCCTTGAAAAGGGCGCTTTTACCTTTTGGGCTGATTATCTTCATCTGAAAAGTTGCCTACTTTGATCTGGATTATCCGTTGAATGCTCTATCGAGGTCGATGCTTGCGCTATATTTCAAGATCCATTTCGGGCCGGTGAAGGTTATCCTGAAGCCTTTAGTCATTTATCGATATGGAGGCTGGTTAGGTTAGCGGCGCTTTTGAAAGGCTCTTTTCTTTCAACTTTGCCGCTAATCGGTTTCAATACAATTTCTCAACCGGGCTTCTTTTTTGTTTCGCCTTTCAAGAAATGCCAGGGATCTCGCCCCTCGAGCACTAATTTGTTTGTTTCACTGTCGCGCCAGCAGGCAAACGCCAAGAATGAATGCCTTGGATGATCTGGGTGACTTCTTTTGACCTTAAAAGATCATGGGCGCCCCTGCTTGAAAAAGGCTCTTTTCAGCATGTGAACAATCTCTCCTTCATAACATTTCCAGAGTTAGTCAAATTTTGACCTTTTTCACTTTCAGGAAACTCCTCCGTCGAAGATCACCATTTCTTCATGTCCCACGTTCATCGTGTATGGATGTTTGGGAAAATGACTAAGGCATTTGACTGCATAGCCTCCTCTTGGCAGCAAGGCGTGCATTCTCCAGACTTAGTCAATTTTCAGCATCTTTCATTTTTTTTGAAAATCCCAGACTTAGTCAATTTTCAGCATTTTTCATTTTGAAAATCCCCTTCATCAAACAGCATCATTTTAGACCTTTTCCGCCATGGTTGTGTCGTTGAAGCTTTTGAAGCTTAGCTTTCAGCACCTGGTACTGGCCAATCTGCCATTAATGGCTGCGGAGGTTCTAACTTTGTTCCTGAAAAATAAAAATAGACCCACCAGAGTAGAACATGTCTTTTGATGATTCTGACTTGACCAATGTGATCGTGAAGCCTTTTAACCCTATCAAAATCATTTTCAATCATTTCTGGGAAGGTCCTATTTTTGGGGGTTTTCCCTGAAAATAGGGGCGAAAAACCCTAATTTTCAAATTTTCAGAATTTTGCACATGTGTTCCTTGACAGTAACCTACCAATATTTTATGATTGGTTTGACCTAAAACAGACCTTTCATGGCATTTAACAAGATTTAGCCTAATTTATTAATGCATGCCAAAAAATTATTTTGGGGTACAACACTTGACAAGGCATCAACCACTATGTTGTTCTTCCCCTTGACATGCTCTATGTCAAAAGCGTAAGCTTGAAGCTTACTCACCCACTTTTGTTGTCTGTCATTGAGATCCTTCTGATGCAAGAAGTGCTTAAGATTGCTATGATCAATCTTCACAATGAACTTTCATCCAACCAACACTGCCTAATTTCACAAGGCATGATAGTGTAATGGTCCCAGCCTGAGCTGACTCAAAAACTCATCTTTGTTCCCTTAGAATTATGTCAAACAATTTGAATGCAACTTCCCAACTTGCTGGTCTGAGTTATCAGTCTGATATGTTATTTGAAAATTGATGATTGAATGCTTCCAATGCTTGAAATTCAATACTACTATGCATAAATTGACATCCAAAGGCATGAATGACTTCTATAAATCATCTAAAATGCATATCAATGACTTTTAAGGGTGAAAACATGCACCTACAGCCAACTGGTATTTTGTCAAACAGTTGGTATACATCATCATACAATATTCAATATGATCATTACAAAAATATATATAACTCCCAATTGCTGTTATCTTTATTCCAATGCAATCTTCTACTACAATGCTTTCAATACAAATACCAAGATTCTTATTTATGAACCCATATGCATAAGCTGGAAATATGAGTACAATATTCTCTTGGCTGATAACAGTGCTAATTCTGATTACAATGAACTCCTACAGCTGTAACTGTTGATAAAGGTAATTGCTCTAAAGTGGACTGGAATTATCAATATAATATTACTGATGAAGACCTATCTAAATGCAATACAATGATTATAATGAACTTGGCAATAGTATGGCTGCTTGACAAAATGATTCGATTCTTCTAGTTGCTGTTGTAAATGATTTCTGTTGTTTATCAGAAGCTACAGTATGACTGAAATACATAGGTTTCATAGGACATGACTGCAGTTCTCTCTTACAACCAATCTGAGCATTAACATTAGCTAATACTTGACATGATACCAAGCCCAGAACTCACACAGCAGTAACTGAGACACTTTAAAAGACTTGCAGACCTGGATATATGCATATGCAATTAATTAGAATATGAAAACACCTAACCTGTATCTCATGCCTGCCCTATAGATGAAGACAACAGTCTTTATAAGTCTGATGATGCTCACAGCATGATACTGAACCCTTCTGTGACCTCCCAACGGCACCATAAATGCCCAGAACTTCTCACGGAATGCTCCACCACTGTAGCATGTCACTGTAGCAAGACACTATAGCAACGGCACTATAGCTCGGTACTGTTCACGTGGTACTGCAGCATGACACTGTTCACGCGCACTGTAGCATTTACTGTAGCAGCAATTAAAAGCTTGAAATCTGATTGATAATGGCTGCCAGTGATGAATACCTTAGGTCTGCAATAGATTAAACTTTCAACACTCAAACCCTCGATAAAATTCTTCAAATTTAAGCACAAGTATGGCTCCTGAATGAAGCCACTCTGATAGCACTCTTCAGTTGATCTCTCACAACCTCAGATTGCTGCACATCGAAGAGTTTTCGTTCTCCAATGGCTGGTAATCTGCAGAAACCCTTGTTTCTCACAAACTCCAAAGCTCTCAATAAAAGACAAAGTTGAATAATCATATCATAATGAATTCTTTTTGCCCTTTGAAAGCTTATATAGCTTCCTTGAGAAAATCGACCCATTTTGGCTTTTAAAAATCATTTAAATATTATAATCTTCATCTTGCATTTAATACCATCTCATTACCTTGGTTTATGTGCACATAATCATTTAATAACATTAAATACACTTTTAATGTGTCATTGGCCCCTTTCGAATATAAAGTTAATTTATAACTTTATATTATAATCCCTTTTAATATAAAGTCATTTTATAACTTTATATTATAAACCTTTTTACTTAAAATCATTAATGACACATTAAATATTAATATCTCCATAAATATGCATCCGTTAGCCATGCCAACTGAAACCAAGGTCAATTTTGCCAAACTCTGATTGATCAGACGCCCTGCCAAAGATAGTAACTCCTGATAGCTGACTTACTATAAATAGTAAGTACACACCATTGAGTCTAGAAACAACTGCAAAGGTCCAATCAACGGTCGATACTGTAAATATGCTCTGTTCAGGTGCCCTGCTAATATTGGAGACCCTGACTCCCAAAATAGTAACTTACTATAAATAGTAAGTGTGCCAAACTGAGTCAAATAACCTGTACAAAGGCCAAAACCTGAATCCAGCTGAGGAGTAATGTCTCTAATCACCTAACTCGCCACAGAAGATCCTTTTACCCATAACTGCATTTACTTAGGGTCGAATGATAGGGAAAAATCCCAATTTAACCTCTCCTCATGCTCACAAATGGGGAGACATGATAGCAAGCATCTCTTTGTTAGAAATGGAGTATGCCCTCTCCGAGTCTTTACACCCCTCAACTTTCGGCTCTCAAAGACAATAGGATGCTTGTCTTGCATGAAAACAACACCAATACCTTCTCCCAAAGCATCACATTGCGGTTCAAAAGGCTTGGAGAAGTCTAGTATAGCCCAAAAAGGACATGAACTCATAAGGTACTTGAACAGATCAAAGGCCTTCTGTGTTTTTTTTTACCAAGTGAATGCCCCCTTTTTGGTAAGATCTATGAGTGGAGAAGCCATTCACGAACCTTCTTTTAGAATCCACAAAGACCCAAAAACCCCTTCAGCTGAGTGAGGTTTTTTGGTGGTGGCCAATCCAAGATAGCCTTAATCTTCTCCTGATCCACATTGACTCCCTTAGAGCTAGAGCTGATCACATGACCAAGATAGAGGAGCTCAGTCATTACAAACTCAAATATGGATTCTTTGGCAAACAAAGATACAACCTCCAGAATGATAAGAACCTCCTCCAAATGTTTCAGATGCTCTTCCCACAACTTACTATAAATCAGGATGCCATCAAAGAAGATTACCACAAACTTCCTCAACTGCTTATTGAACACCCTATTCATGCAAGATGCAAGATTGAATAAGAACTCATCATGCCCAAAGTGGCATCTGAAGGCAGTCTTCTCTATGTCCTCTTCTCACATTTTGATCTGATGATAGCCTGGTCTGAGCTCTAACTTAGAGAAGTAGTTATAAACAACTCCATGTAGATCATCAATGAACTCATCAAACCTCAGAATAGGATACCAATTTTTGATAGTTTTCTTGTTGAGGCCCTAGTAATCTATGCACATGAAGTAAACAACTCCATGTAGATCATCAATGAGCTCATCAATCCTCAGAATAGGATACCGATTCTTGATAGTTTTCTTGTTGAGGACCTGGTAATCTATGTGCGTGCGCATAGTGCCATCCTTCTTCACCAAAACCACTGAAGAAGCAAAAGGACTTTTGCTTGGGCAAATGTGACCCGCATCCAAGAGTTCTTTGATGGCCTTCTTGATCTCATCCTTGTGTCTTTTCGGATGCCGATATGGAGTAGTGATGACTAGTTTTGTTCCCTCTTCAAATTCAATCACATGCTCAATCCCCTTTCAAGAGGTCTCCCAAGTGGAATGCCACCAAACACCTTGCTTCGCTTGGAGAGCAAAGCTTGCACATCAAGATGATAGTTTCTCTTATCTTCTGGAGGATTGGAAGGCATAATCACACACTCTATTGCCCATTCTACCATATCACACTGAATTAGCCTTTCCATTTGTAATGTCCCCAATTCAGATCCATGATTTCTTTCGCTTAATTTTTATTGAATTGACACAAATTGTCATTCAATATCATTTAGATGAACTACGTTGCTAGATTATAAACTTGGACTATTGCATATAGCGTTTAATAATTAATTCCATGGGAATTCCATAAGCAAATATTGTAAGAGACTAGGTGTCTCTCAACCCGAACACTGGCCAATGATACTGAAGTTTGTTTGTGTTTTCTGTTTTTTTTTTTTTTGGTGTTTTTGCAATTAAAGAAGAATTTGCGATTTTGCAAAGAAATGACTGGAAAAATAAAATAAAATACCAGATGCTTCTAAACAACAGAATATAGCTTAGATCTCGAAGCTAGATGATTTATTAACCTTTCCAAATGATTACAACTGTAGTATTTAAACATTTAGACAAAAAGGCAAGCTTTTATTTGGAAAACCTGGATAAGCCTGTAGGCGCCAGAAAGAGAGACTGAGATGGTACGGCTGAAAGAAATGATGCAATCTCCCACCTCGAAACTGATGAAATAGCTCCAGAAACTCTAGGCGTCCACTTTGCAAAAGACAGAAGGTACAAAGGCAAAGCGATTCACTCTGGAGATGAAGTACGGCCCTGGCTGCAGCAATTGTACAGCCTATACCAGCAAGAAGGAAATCCGTACCTTCTTGGAAAGTGTGCCAAACCACTGGGAAAGGATCTCAGTTAAGTCGCCCCAGTATTTGATGAATAATCTCCTTCAAAACCCTTCCTGAATCAAATCAATAAGCACAACTGTAACCTCTGAATGAAGTCACCCTATTGACAATCTTCAACTGGTATTTCACAGTCTCAGTATGTCAGATTCTGAAAAGGGAACGTTCTTCAAAACCTATTGATCTGCAGAAACCCTGGTTTCTCAAACCCCAATGCTCTCCGAGAGATGAAATAAGACAAATTAGAATAATCACATAATGAGTTCAATTTGCCTTTGAAAGTATATATATCCTTCTCAAAATTTCGACCTTCTCTCATAAAAATCCATTAAAATGCATTTAATAATATAAATTCGCCCTTTTTCAATACTTAGGCTAATATTCAATTAAATGGCATCCCTTTTATTTTAATGAGTATTAAACTCATTAAATATTAAATTTTTCCCTTCCTTATAAAGTATTAAAAATACTTTATAATTTGCCATTTAAATATTAACTTTAGTATTTCATTAAAATGACTTTATATTATAAAGTCAAATTAATTATTCCTTCAATTATTATTAAATGCTTCGAATAACCCCTGCTTGCTCAACCAAACATCAAACCGGGTCTATACTGAGTTGATAAGCTAAATCAAGTACCCTGCTAAAAATAGCAACTCCTGCCTGCCTGACTTACTATAAATAGTAAGTACCTCTAAATTGCTTTGTGAGTGTCTGCCGAAGCCCAAACCTGAATCAACTGCTGGAGTGATGTTCCCAATGCTGGATAACTGCCTCAAGTGATCCTCTAAACACTTCTGCCAGCCTACGAGGATCTGAATAATAGGCTAACCTCTGACACAACGGTACTGCCTAGGAAGCGGACATTACAGTCCGCCCTCCCTGAAATTGCTTGTCTTCAAGCAATCTCAGCTTTGGATGCTATAAAATCTCCTCTAACTCCGAAGTAGCATCCTCAACCGGAAAGTCTCTCCATTTGATCAAATATTCTCTAATAACCCGCCTCCGAAGATGTCTCTCTCTAACATCGAGGATGGCCTCAGGCACTAATATCAACTTCCCCTCATCATCAAGGGGTTGGCAGTACTGGAGAGGGGATCACATGCTGATCCAATGCCTTCTTCAGGCGTGAGATGTGAAATACGTTATGAACCCTGCTATCTGCCAGTAAGTCCAACTCATAAGCAACCTCACGCACCTCCGCCCTGGCTAAACACGGAATGGACCATAGTAACGAGGGTTTCAACTTTCCGCACCACT